>OY982575.1:14598851-14815475 GCA_963859945.1 Euplagia quadripunctaria | reverse complement strand
CGCAGGTGGTGCCGGCGATCGGCAGGCCTCGCGCTTACCGCCTGATGCACTAGAGTTCGGGCTCTCGCTCAGGTTTAATGCCTCGCTGTGAGTTAAACAAGTCGACTTGTTAACTCTTTGTGTTTCGACTAAACTAATGAGATAATCTATTAATTTATAAATACTTGAGAGTCGAACTCAAGTGTCCTAAAGCAGAATGGATTCCTCTAGCTCTGTTTTTGCGTTGTCAGCAGTCTCTTCGTAATTGAACGAAAACAGTAAATTCAGTTCTTGAGTAACTTTAAGTTACTGTACTTTCAATTGCGAAGGTAGAAATAAGGATTTTTATTAATAACATCTTTTGGACATAAGCCAGGAGCAAGACAAAATCGTCATATAGAAATCAAACACACTAAAACAACAGGATGTTTCGTAACACACATACACATGGACCTATGGTATGCCCTAAGAAGAAATATCCAGAAACTTCCTGTCGGTGTTACAAGTGTCCGTAAAGGAACAGCGAACTTTATGTTTATTTATCGACATAGTTATGATCGATTCATTCTACAACAATTAAATTAAATCGCAAAGTTTAAACGTAACAAGATAAGTTAAAGGCTTACGTCATTCTTTAAAGTATTTCTTATTGTTCTTACCGTTGTGGTTCAAGATCAGGCTGTGGACTATTGTTATTGTTGTTATTGTAGAGTGACCAGAGCGTGAGGCGGGATACGTCGATGGCGCTGAGTGCGGCCGCATCGCGCGGTGACATTATCGGCGCCGGACCATTCACACTTGGCGGTGACTCGGAACCTGTGGAAAATATACATTGAATAAGTACTGGACCAGTTGGGCGTCTACAATTCTACTAAAAATGTTGTGTCCCACCTCATTTCATTGTGTTTAAAATATTTGGTACGAACAAAAATTATTCCAAATGATAAAATTGTATAATTTTACAAACAATTCGACAAATTAAAAAATTAAATACACTTCCAATAAATATGTGATAGACTTCGATCAAATATACATGGTATGTTATGATCGGAGGTGGTATATCTAATGCTAATTTCTGCGGGCTAAGTTCTCCTTAAAGAGACCACAGAGCATGTTCGTTTTTTTTTTACTACGCTCTCAGTTTAGCATCTTCTGTGTTCGGTTTTAGATTTTTACAAGGCTGCCAACAAACAGGTTTTACTCCTTCCATTGTAAGGCGTTACAGGCTTGTAACAAAATAATTGAGGTATTGTACAAAGGCAATTGAATTGTCAACTCTTTGTTACAAGCCAAGATTCTGGCCGCTCTGGCAGGACATCCATATATCTACTTTTATATAGCTATTCAATTTGCAAGACTACGTTTTGCAATTTTGTAGAGATGAAAACAGTTTTGACAATATATTTTTGAAGTAAAAACTTCTTTAGCGGCGTTGTGCACTTTTTTGGGATGGGTAAAAAATGTTAAACCCGCGTCAGGAGTCAGGACACGTGACCTGATCGAAAATTCGTATTTATAAGTCGCCAGGAGCGCAGAACTTCCAGTGTACCCTATGTATATACATTTAGATATGTTATTACCTACTTCTTATTTTTAACCCAATTATATGTTTACATTGTGAAGTTATGTTTTCACTTCTGACGTGCAGTCCTACGACTGTTTTTTTTAGCTTTTTTAACGTGTTCCTACTGTCGGATTATTGTAAAACTAATACTAACAGCTGTAAATTCAGTTTTTTCCTGTGTGATTTGAATAAATCTGGTGCAGCATGCGAACATTCGATTGAACGCGGGTTTGATTCCCGTTTATTGCAAATATTTTATGTTTGAACACGTTTCAGAACCTATAGAGTGTTCTAGAACAGAAAGCCATGCTTAGTGCTTGGATCCAGATAGCGCTGTAATTTGTCCCTTAGTATTTATTATTACTTCGTCGTTTCGTCTCCTCTTCCGTCGCACTTCATGTTACTATTAGCGTGTGTTTGGTCCCCATCTTAAGATTTAAAAAAGTAAAAAAAACTATTTTAACTTACCATTTCTCATCAGCTCCCTCTGCTGTTGAATCATCTTCATGTACTCGCGCACCCTGAACTCAATGTCATGTTGCGCCAGATGTGGCGCGTGTGGTGGTAGCGGCGGTAGACGTGGTGCCACACCTCCGAGAGAAAGAGAAAGAGGCTGCATGTGTTGGGAAAGTTGCGCCAATGAAGCAGGCATGCCACGGTTCAGAGGCGGCTGGAATGGAGGTATCTACATTAAGAAAATTTATTCAATTTAGTTATTTATTAGCTATTATTATTGTATTTCCTAAAAGGGCTAGGTAGATTTACTATATGGCGATTTCCACACGCATCAAAAACATACTTCAACATCATCTAGCGAAAACGAGCTGAACTACGTAGTAACTTTAACTTTAATATTAATTAATATCGTGGGAGAGCCAAGCTTCCGCACGTATGGGCCAGCTCGACCGGAGTGTTACCACGGCCTTACAGAAAACTGGCAGTGAAGCAATGATTCATTGCTTTTCGCCGAGTGATTGAGGTTACCGGGGGCCTTAACCCTTCCCCCTCCTTTTTTCCACCCTTTCCTTACTCCCACCTTAAAGGGCGGCAACGCACTTGTGACTCTTGAGTTGCAGGTGCCCATGGGGGGCGGTAGTCGTTTACCATCAGGTGAACCGTCTCCTCGTTTGCCCTCTATACCATAAAAAAAACTACTAATTCTGCATCGCGCTATAGAAGTTGTCGTGCCGATTAGTATATATACAACTTGCTAACGTTAACCTTTGTGCCGCGGTCCGCAAGGCATAATAACTTAGCCTGGTCGGAGGATCATCCCTTGTGTTGGAGGGACCTAACACCCGTTCCTCCACAACTACACCCGAATCCAGTTGTTTGGTCGTTCTATTTGTTTGGTCTTATGTAAATGGTGCGAGTCTAGAGATATTAAAATGGAAAAGCGGAACAATAAGTATAAACATCAGCAGTATGGTAAACTGTTGGCAATAACGCAAAGTAATGACTCTAATTCACTACCAGTGCATCCACGAGGCACAGCTTAGATACTAAATATTAAATAATGACATTTGAACATTTAAACCAGAGTTATAAAATTGCACTATTGACTAATTACAAGTAGCAGTATGTAAGGTACAGTAACTGTACAAGGTCTGACGTAATTAGCCGTTTCAAATTCTCTACTCACCATAGCTAATGCGGCTTGTGCATCGTACTGTCCCGAAGCGCGCCTCCCCTCGCGCTTGTTACCTTCAATTGCGGCATCCAACTCACTCCGAGTAGAAAGGTTCTTCTTCTCACACTCGTAATCGTACAAGTATTTCATATACCTGAAAATAATATATTTATGATATGAAAGTAGAATTAGAAACTAGCTGCAGTAAAACATCTCTCAAAAAGGTAAGATAATTATGGTAATGAGAGCCAACAAATTGTGCCGTATTGCACAATAATTACGAAACGAGAAAACGCTAAAGCGAACATTAGAAAAGATTATGGATTGAAAATGTATGAAAAGATGAAAATTCAAATTAATATTATGACTGTTGAAAATTACATAGATTTTAAGCAGAAATCTCACATAACAATTACTTAACCTGGTTGAATAGAATATTTCCAAGATTTTATAGGGATGTAAACTATACAGAAATTTTGTATTTCATCTGCAATAAAGGATATAGACATGTAAAGCGGCACCGACAAAAACGAAACGGTTCGTAACTATCTATTATGATTCAAAATAATGTCCGTATCTATCAACTAAGAAACAAATCATAACTTTTCAATGTCAGTGTCACTATTCAGTCCTTTTAACAAATCTAATAATATCTTTACCACTTCGACGGAGACACGACAGCTAGTAAATCATATTACAAGCCCAATTATTATCAAAACTCTATCCTTCAAATATAATACGTACCATTACATCCTTAATCCTATTCTGTTATGTGTCAATTTTATATGGTTGTATTGTATGGGTACCTTACCATATGTCATATTAAGTGATCACATATTTAATGCGTAACACAAAAGCCGCACTCGCCGACGCGTTGTCGTAAAAACGCCACCTTTAAAACTGTCACTCGAATCTATATATACGACATTCGTCATTACGGTTAGACTAATTTTACGAGTTTCACTAGATGCCCGTCTATATGTCGCATTAAAAATAGACTATTGTCTTCATATAAATGTAGAAATATGAGGCTGCTGATGTAAAATTACAAAATCTAAAGACTTATGTATTATATTGAATATTCTTTCATTATTCAGTATCAGTATACATAATGTGTAAAAGTAATATTATCACAATGCGGCTATCAATTTTGCTGATTTACCTTTAAAAACCTTATCATTCTACTATCCCACTAATATTATAAATGTAAAAGTTTGGATGGATGGATGGATGGATGGATGTTTGTTACTTTTTCACGCAAAAACTACTGAACCGATTGCGATGAAACTTGGTATGAAGATAGATGGAGACCTGGATTAACGCATAGACTACTTTTTATCCCAATATTCCCACGGCATCGGGACTTACACGGGTGAAACCGTGGGGCGTAGCTAGTCTCAAATAAATGTAAATTTATATAATATACATTTGTAGAAGAGGCAATGATCTGTTTGTTACTAAGAATGACATAATAATATAAGTTCTCTTAATTTAGGGAATAGGTTCGATAGCCTAATTCTTGCACCAGTAGGTATATTTCAGGTAATATTTACATCAAAATAAAATTTCCATGTTATTGTTGCTTTTGAGTATATTTTTTTTATGTTAATACATTACATATGATTGAGCGCTTACGGAATTAATTATTACCTACGTGTTTTTGTTGTCAATTCGGCATAATGCGAATGCACTTTTAAGGGCCGTTACAAATCGTGAGTGCAATGACATATTCTGGCAGTGCATGTAGTTTAATTTTAAGCGATGAATTGCTTCAATTGCTTGATTACAGTCGTCGTCATGTCTTAAATACAAAACATCATTTTATTATTATTATTATTTTTGTACCTGTTCTAATATTATAAAGTTGAAGAGTTTGTTTGTTTGTTCGGTTTGTTGAACTCGCTAATCTTAGAAACAACTAGTTCAAATTGAAATTTTTTTTAAGTGTTGGATAGCCCATTTATATAACATCACGCTACGACTAATAGGAGTGCAGCATCAATGAAAAATGTTTCTACATAAATGTAGACAAAAAATGTAATAGTTAGTTAACATTTGTTCGTATAAACAGTGTTATACGGTTTATAGATCAGATAGATCTAGATAGATTGAAATTGATTATCAAGTTACTTTAATTTGTCTCATCAATAAGCAATTTCTCAAAATTTCAATTAAATTGAAGTGACCGTAGTCTAACTACACGAAAACGCTAACATTATCTACTATCGTACTAGATACCTTTCTAAAACTTAAAGTATCAATTGACACACAAAACTTCGGCTCAGTAACTACATGAAACAGAAATATACAATGTATTTGGTTACAAAATCAGTTGAAACGGTATGAAAATGAACATCACTAGTTGCATACATAACGCTGTCTATAGAAGGTGCGTTTAAAACGATCCGATCGTGCGTAACGGCCCTACATTTTGTATCCCTCTAAACCTCCTTTACGTCGTAACACAAAAGTGGAGGTGAATAAACTCTACAAGATAAATGAGAAATTATATCGGCCGAGATGAGTTAGAGGTTATTAATTATTAAGTTGTCATACTGTCGTCAGCGGCTCACGTACTCTATTGTGGGACAGTCTTTGTCTCCTCCCCGTGAGAATTTGTATAAGGCTGGATACAAAGCAACATCTAATATGGTGCTCCTGAGTATTTAAGACCACACATTTCTTTTGTAGATTAGGCTCTAAAGGAGGCTAGCTATCTTGGCCTATGGATTTGGCTTACACACATTAAAGTATGTAGATGTGATTATATCAGCAAAAGTTTTCTCACACTTTGAACTCGAGATTGAACAAAATGTTTGAAGTGAAAACTTCTTTAGGCACGTTTGTGCACTTGCAAAAGCACTGAACCCACGTCACGCTGTCACGCTAATAATACATATATAGATCCACTAGAGGGCGCTAATCTAAACATTGAGTTCTGTCAGCTCCTTATTAATTAATGTCACCAACCTGCTAATGTGACGTTCTAAGTTTTTTTTATATAAACGAATACTAGTAACGATGTTCACACGTTACTAGTATTCTTGTTAACCCGTCCAACTAAGCTAAATGCTTGTGTTAGCAGTGGGTTCACGCCGGTAGTACACTTAATGGGGTTCGAACTGGCAACCACTTGATCGCTAGTCCGAAGCCTTAGCCATTACGCTACCACCGTTTGAAGTTCTCGTCGTTTCTCAGCAGTCCCATGACTGTCTATTTTTTTTATTGCGCAATGAAATCAACACACTAAAATTATGTCTGTTTGGAGTTATTCAGAAATGATTGCCTAAATAAACCCCTCGCTTTTTGTTATGCTTTTTTAATTGTAAATGTAATTCATTGTATCTACGTTTTGCTATTCATTTCGTACGACTGAAAATTATTTGAATGGGTTCTTGTAAATAAAAAGAACGGAGTAATTAGAGAACAAGTCTTAATATCTCAATTGTGTATATTAATAATTTTATTTACAAAGAAAAACTAACTAATTATTATCCTATTATTATTTAATATTAATTTCTTAATTAAAAAACAAACAAACAAACGGTCTACCTGATGTAAAGAAATTACTGTAGTCTATATAGAAAGAAAGAAAGAAAGAAATGAATTTATTTTGTCCTCCTGTTTAACATGAGTAAACATACACATATATAGGCCAAGGTTTACCAATCACGAAAAAGTTAAAAGAACTTGCAACATAATCTTTAAGAATCTACTCAAAGAACGATTTTGTTAATCACAGTTTTTTTTACAGCCGCAAGCCCAACTAGATTCTAATTTTTTTAATTAATACTTACTGTGTGCGTAACGTGAAAGCCGCCGATGTGATCGATGATGGCAGTCTTAATCCCTTGATAATTTCCTGCCAGAGTTTCTTGTTGATTACTTCCACCAAGCCTCCACGAGCAATCACCAAGTTATACAGTTCATATAGGTCTAATACAGACTTAGCCATTATTGGCAACCGATTGATAGGTGTTCCTGTAACAAAAAAAAATAGGGTAAGTTTCTCGAGGAATTGAATCAATCAAAATCAAAACCAAAAATATTTCAAAACAATTAAGGGTATTTTTGAATTGTCAGAAAGTCAGAGTCAGTCAGAATAAGTCAGTCGTGAAGCTAGTTGTATGTTCCAACACGTAGATCCCATGGAGAAGAATAGAAAATAAACTGCAAGGAATCGCTTTTTCAACACGTTTTTATACAATTTTCTGGTTACATTGCATATACCTAAGCGCAAATGAAATGTGAGAACAATGTAACATATTGTTCTAAAATATGAACAGTCACGCAAATCACTACTACATATATCATCAGGTATAAGTCATACAATTCATATTTTGCTTATACCGTAATGTACCGTACTGTAATCTCAGGTAGGGAGGTAATCATATGAAAAATTCAAATCAAATATATATATGGTTACAGGTTGCATGGAATGCAAGATATCTCGCTTAAAGCGTTTGAATTAGTTATAAACTCGCAAAGATAAAAAATATAACTTATAGCGTACTATTAACCACCTATTACATAATAATTTACATAATGTTAGCCGATTCTTACTTTATGAAATGAAACTTCTTTATAATCGTTGTGATTTGAAATTCGATAAAAGATACGATAAAGTTCCTATAATGTTTGTCTTTGGGCCTGCGTACTATATATGAATGTCAACGTGGTGTAATTTTTGTGCATTTTTTCTCCATATTTCACTTATAGGAAATTGATTCTTTACAAATTTAGATTTAAATCCAACCTTAACCTATATTGAAAACGAAGTATTGTTTGTTTTGAAAGTTGTGTACAGTTGTAACGTGGACTTCAGGTTTGCTAACTGTTTATTATTGAGGCCATTCTTTGTATATCTTGTTTTTGGTTGTAATAAATGTTAAGTAATGAATGAGAGATGATTAAGACGTTTGTCTAAAATACGCTCAACAGTAACGCTTTGAAGACACCAAGTATATAGTAAGAAATCTTGTTTCTTGAGAAAACGAAATAAAAGTTTAAATATCATAAAATATATTAAGTACGTAAAAGTATTGTAGTTTCGGACTGCAGAAAAAAAAATAAAGTCAATTGTGGACAGGACAAAAAAAAACATAAAAAAAAATATTCGTAGACAACAAAAGCACTAAAATTTATAGATTTAAACAAAAAAATAAACATTGGACACGAGACAAATCTTCCTATAATAAAACGGACCATTCAAATCAGATATATGAGTAGATATCTTTAAATATACATCATAACTAAAGACGTATAGGCAATAAACCAACACAAGGAAACATGTTAATCACGCTAGATAGCTTCGAATAGAAGCGGTCAGAACATTTGCCCACTATTGCATGTTGTAAAACCCTTTAGTGCGCACTTGGTAAGGCTCGTAAAAACGAACACTGCCAACTACGACTATATAAGATTAAACTGGCTGAAACAGGGCTACATGTCGTCCGTGAATGGACAGCTTTCAAACTATTTTATTGAATAAAGATATCGGGTAATGTGTTGATGTTATCGATACTATTTCTAATCGACAATTTAGCAATGGCCAAGTCACAAACAGATGGGAGAGTCAGATGCTAGAGATGATGATGATGGTGGTCGAACTTCGACCATATTATTTCCTTGACCTATTCGTAACATAAATCAACCTATCCATAAGTTGAACTGTCATTGATGACTTTCCGGAACATGACAGGTTAACATACATACTGGACCCCTGAAGCTGTTTGTATCCACTTTCACATAATTTTTAGGATTCCGTACCCAAAGCGTAAAAACAGGACCCTATTACTAAGACTCCACTGTCCGTCTGTCTGTCTGTCTGTCACCAGGCTGTATCTCATGAACCGTGATAGCTAGACAGATGATGTATTTCTGTTACCGCTATAACAACAAATAATAAAAATAAATTAAAAATTAAAGGGGGCTCTCCTACTAGAAACGTATTTTTTTGGCTTTTAGTATCTATTAAATATTGTACGATGGTGCGAGTCCGACTCGCACTTGGCCAGTTTCATTAAATTATTATACATATTGATGAAAAATGTTAGCTGTCTCCAGTTCTTTAAGATATGAACTTCAAGCATTCCAAATATCCTCCTCCGTGCGCGAAATTTGCTTGAAAAGTGGTACAAAGAATTATCTTCACGTATTTACATAATATAGATTATAATAATTCACGTTAATACCATTTTATTTAGAGCCCATACATATTTAATAACTTTTAAATTTAGAGATTAAAAAAGTCAGAAAAAGCTGTTCTATATGAATTGGAAATTTGCAATTACACATAGTAACTAGCAGCGCCCCGCGGTGACACCCGCGTAAGTCCCGACCCCGTGGGAATATCGGGATAAAAAGTAGCCTATATGTGAATCCAGGTCTCCAGCTATCTACATACCAAGTTTCATCGCAATCGGTTCAGTGGTTTTGGCGTGAAAGAGTAACAAACATCCATATATACATCCATACATCCTCACCAACTTTCACGTTTATAATATTAGTAGGATATAATATGAATGGCCTGTTGGTCTAGTGGTTAGTGACCCTGACCGCTATGCTTATAGGTCGTGGGTTCGATTCCCACCTGAGTCTGGGTGTTCTTTGTGTTCGTTGTTTCTATGTTTGTAAAGTCCCCCGCGACACAGGAGTAATTCCTAATGCGTTGTCTTTTTAAATAAATAAAATATACAAATAAATAAATATAGTTATTAAGATACTTATAGCAAATTAATGACACGACAGACGCCTCAATTTGCCTGTTAATAAAATCAACCATGGAAATAACAATGCAACTGGCAACTTTTTAAAATACATTGTGTTTTCTTACAAAAGCATTAAATATATTTAAGTTAAGCTGAAAATTTAGTATGTATAGGTATTTAAAATAACATGAGCACACGTGAAGCTGGCAACAAGGCTCGTCGAGCGTGGTGAATCGCATCGCATCGCACGATCGATGATTTACGCGTTGCGCGAGCGCGTCAGATCGCGGCTTTACGACGCGAGAGCAATGTTAGTAGCCCGGATTTAGCACAGCCCGTGTGGCCGCGGAAGCTGGCCGTTTGTTGTACAGGCTTGTTTGCCAGTTTTGCCACTATTTGATTTACTGTAATTTGACTGTTAACTTGTGTAAGATGACGTGACGAATCCGGATCGTGCTCGCTATAAGGAACTGCGAACTACTTAGCCACGCTAATAGGGGCTGTCAGTGCTTGAGATGTTTACAATCTAAACGCAATGCAATGTATCTTTATTCAATAACTACACTTCCTATGTTCGCCACTGTACAATATTATTTTACTTAACTAGGTTTTTCCCGCGGTTTCGCTTGTCTAGGAGCTTTTTTTCTATTCCTGGGAAACCTTTCTGTAAGCCTGACAATGTATATGCAAGATTTACCGATGATCGGTTACGTAGTTGAGGTGTGAAAGGGTTACAAACAAACAAACTCACATTCGCATTTGTAATATTAGTTGGCAGTAAAATGCATCAGTAAACCTATGAGTAAAACTGAATTCCACAATCACACAATTCCTTCTGCATTCCACAATATGGATAGAAAGTTTAAAATGATGGAATCCAGAGGCCCATATTTGAAAACACAAAGCAGACGACTCACTTTTTAACATGATATCTGCCTCAGGAATAATTAAATTACCTAAATCTAATTACGATATTTTTTCGAATAACATAGGTCTTATTTCTGAATACTAATCTTAAAAATATGATTAATTTCAAACCTTCAAAAATTTTAATACCATCATAAAGTAGGTAACATATATACTTTCATAATAATTTGTATCTATTTTCAAAGGAATTTCATTAGACGTTATTTGAACGTAAACGCAACGATCAATCAACATTCGCGTGAATAATTGCTGCAAACAATTCGTTACATTTGCAAAGTCACTTCAGCAAGGTTATATCGAGTTACAAGCTGTCTCAACCCGAACCCGACATCTCTAATACAGTGTGCTCCCGTTTTGTTCAATTCTCATTATGCCTTTCAATTTATTGGTAGCAGGCACAATATTTTAAGCACTTGCGCATAGAATTGTACTAGGTACCTGTAATATTCTATGTTAAAAAAACCACAGGTGAAAAAATCAAGGTTTTGAATCAACTATCTTAACAGTAAGAAAAATACCTTCTTTGATTTCTCGATTAATTTAGTATTTGTCCTTTTTGGGAACATATACCTAATGTTTGTTAAATGTACTAAGTGTATATGGTATAAAAGTTATAGTTGAAATAATTATGTACATACTAGCTGCACCCGGCATGCGTTGCAATGCCATTTTTTATTTTTTTATACCTTGATTTTTTGGGCTAGGAACCCTCGCGGGCGTCCCCAGAACATCCTACCAAAGTTTCATCACAATCTGATGTATGGTTTCAAAACGCATAGAGGACAAACACAAACGTTTATTGATTTTTATTTAAATAGACGATTCCAAAAAATAAGCCTTTTTTTAGTCCTATTACCACTACAACAATTACTTACTTAAGAGTTCGTTGTAGTAGGACATGATCACATGATTGAAGTAATAAAATTCATTCACGATAATGAATACTCAACTTGTGCCTTCTCGTGACTCGTACAAACTCGTAAAGTGGACTGCGCTTGAGTGAATTTCTTGTCAAGCTACTATTGAAAACGTTTCACAAACTTCCATAATCACAAATTCCCTAAACAAGAACAAACCTACAGCGTCGATCGTTTATTGATGAGAGCGAAACATTAGCGAAATACCTAAACGACTATTTGTCAATCCGTCTTCCTGTCTGCACTTAATCATTCCCCCAGTTATCTGGGCCACTGCTGAACCAAAGGGTGAGGCAGGGTGAGCGGGGGTGAAAGCAAGGGGTGGGTACGTCACCCGTTCAGATTAATTGCCATGTTTGAAGTAAATGGTACAACATGATGACGCAGAATTGGACTAAACAAAGCAACCGATGTATCTAGTATACATATTGTATAAGTGGATGGTTTACTTGGAATTACGTAATAGACTGTGTCAAATTATCTACTTACTCATTTATGGAGTGAAGTGAGCATTGAGGCTGACGCATAGGTATACGAGGAAAATCTATGTAGAAAATAATTAAGTTAACACTACTGCTTATTATCTTACAATCAGCAAACTTCATTCAATTTGTTGTAAGTTTACATATTGGTTGGTAGAATTGAGAATTGAATTGAACTCAGAAACTGTTAAATATTTATAAATTCTAGATATCAAAGCATATAAAAAATGCGTCATTATTAAAACCTCAGTAGTAAAATTTCAGGTCAATTTTAACTAAGTCCTTAACTTAAACTAGCCGCAAAACGGTGTGGTAATCAAAGTTGCTATCTGCAACACTTAAAAGTACTTACTTAAAACACATTAGTCAACCAATCACCAGTTAGTTCCTATCCTCTATCATATCCTCTATCCTAAGTTAAGATATTTATGTCTATAATTTAACATTACTATCTAAATAATGATGATGTTTCTCAACCTCGACGGGTTAACAAAGACAATCGTTATTTAATCCAGAGGTAGTAGTAATCACTTTAAAGATAGGATAAACCACTATAGGTCTTTAGGCTCGTTAGTTAGGACCTTAGTGGTAGGTATAATTTAAAAAATTGCCCGCAGTTTTTGCCAGCAGATAGTATTAACCTAACAGAACAATACATTTCATTTTAATTCTCTGGTAGAGTAAAGAAAAGTTGGAGCACAGCAGTTAGTTAAAAGTTTAGGCACAGCCTAAATTGTAATTAATATACGTATTACAATGTGGTGACAATTATATAATAAAGTATATAAATTTTATCATAAGGCATACCGAAATGAATACTAGGTGATTAACATTTGATGATCATTTAAAATTGGAACAAAAACTATAAACAAGCGAGCCGTGATGTTTTTTTACAACCTTAAGTGTATAAAAAATTCGGCCAGCATTATCATCATTTGGTTGAATAAAATATAATGAATGACGTTTCAGTCATAATGAGTCATGACCTAGGAGGCTACAATTGGATCTAAAGTCATGAAGGGTGTATATTACTTGCTTGTACGGTACCCAAATGTTCCATTTCCACAGGATATTCTTATTTCAAGAACCAGAGGTTCATAGCGTAGAAATTAATAACGTAGGACAAGGAAGTACTCGATATGAAATGGCGAAAAATATACTTATTACAAAATGTACTCTTACTCATTTCCTTCTAATTTCAGAGAACAAATTTTACATTCACCCTCGGCTTGTGTCAGAATAGAACGACTAAAATCGTGTCAGTTGAAAGGCCAAAGAACTTTGACGACCATTTGCCACGGTAGAGAAATTATTCGTTTTCACCGTACTACATTGTAGGAACATACAAATTTGCTGCTTATTATCTATCAAACTCCAAGATTATATAGGTGACTACTGTTTAGAGACTTCTTATAACTTTTCTCCTAAAATAAATATCAGTTGGTAATCCTATTGCCACCCATACTCTTCACACCACGTTGACAACCTTTATTGCATCCTACTAAGTTGCTTTGAGCAGGATCGCAACTTTTATGACACTGTTTCATCCGTAATAAAATGACCTGTAACTTTTAGACCTGCTGAATGAATTCTTAAAGGAGGTGAAGGTCTAGATGTATTGGTAGATGGTTGATAATACACCTTTCTTTGATCTTAGAATACGATGTGTTTGTAGCTGGCTGGACATCTGTTAGCCATATGAGTTGATCTAGATTAACAAATATTATAATATATTTGATATACTGTTCCTAGATACCTACATAGAATAGACGTCATGTTGAAGATACTTCCTAGAAGTACCTAGATTTCATGATGTAGGTATATTTTTTATATACCTAATGAAGTATAACAATATAGTAGGTATATTATAGAACCATTATTGAGAAGTTTCAAATTATAAGTAAAATCCCAAAAAAGCAAAAGGAAGAAGATGCGTTATTATTGCTTTTAAATGATCATTAGATAGTATCTTTCAGTGGAGCTTTCAACTCTGTCTACCTACGTGCACTGTCTGTAATTTTAAGTAGCAATGCACTGCCACTGCCTTATTTTTTACAGTAATGCCAATGAATAATAAAAAAAATAAAAAAACTTAGATGACTCTAAACAAGTACTTCCGAAAAGTGTAGTCCGGATTAAGAAAATGCATCTTTAAAATCATGATGAAATCATAGTAAAGCCAGTGGTTACGCCGCATTTCGTAAATACGAACAACAAATTACTTGTAATTGAACAGGGTATAGATAAAGCACGATTTTACACATCGAATACCTTCTAAACGGAATTGCGTAAAGTGTGAGCGTTATCACACGAACAGCGAACAATCCCGTTATCCGAATAACGCTACGTTTACAAGAACCCGTGGACAAAAGCTATTGTTTATGAAAGCAATCACCCCAATAACGATTTCCACAAAACGCATTCCGTGCGGTACGGCGGAAAACGCGCGATTCGATGCGCGTGCGCCCAGCGCACCGAGCCGCGCGCGCGCGCTATTTGCATACGACGTACCATTTATAAAAGGCCCACACAACACAGCTCGGTTCGCCTGCTCGCTCGCACTGACGGCTCACTCAATTCGGCCGCCCGAAGCATTATTTACGAGCTATGTCAAATTGCCAGCGGAGCCAATCTAATCGTGCCCAATTGTGACAAATTATTGCTTTTCCTACGAAACCTTATGCTAAATTTGTGTTATGAATTTCACTTTATGGGTGTATGCGTTTATGGGAATGCGTATGAAATAAATTGCGGGCCGTCACCGTCTCACCCGCTACAGTGTTGCTCGATTATTTGCACCTCAGTCCATATTTATTGGCACTCGATGTCGCTTAGAAAGGCTAATTCTTTTGTGCTGGCAACTCTTGCGAGTCGTAAATCGTGTTGCCGACCGCCCCCGAGTGCTGATAAAGGATTGTAAATAACTGCCGATTAGCCGACTAATCTGTTTCAAGTGTTGCAGATTGCAACTTTGATTTGCACACCGTTTTACGGCCAGATTACGTTAAAGATTTCGTGGGATTCTAATAAATTTTAACTTAAATTTTACTACCAATTTGGGTTTAAGAGGATTGGTTGATGACAACACAAAAATGTTTAATCATAACGCATTTTTTAATCAAAACTTTAAATAAAGAGATATGGACTATAACGCATACCAACACAAAAGACGTAACAAATGACAGAGGGAAGTATTGATGACGAATTTTAATTGTGTATAAATAGTTGACATATGGATTAAAAATGAGGTAATACCTATATATTATAAATGTGTGTTGATGAAGGTGAACTCAACCATATTATATCTATATGTATCTTTATCGATGAATCAATAAGTATTTATATAATCTATCTAAACGCGCAGAACATTTTTTAAATCTACAATCAGATTAAACTGCGGCTCGCTAAGCTGAGGTATAGGTAAAAAATTTGGCTTTTACAAGTTCTAACCTAACATCTATTACGTAGGTAGGTACCTAAGTATAACATCTTAAATATACAGAATTAGGTATGTACTCTTAATGTTGGATGTAGGATGATATCTATAAGAATTAGTGATTTGTAACCACGGGTATAATAGATGGTAGGTATTATATTATGATCTTCACAGCCACAGTCTCAAAATTGGAAATAGAAATCTGGTAATAAATCGAATCATGGGTTACTAGTAGCATTTAGCAGGGACTCTTGTCAGTAACTAAAAATGGATAACTTTTTCTCGCCTCATTCCTTATTATTTTATTATTATAAGAGGCCTATTAATTAACTACATGGAGTGAAGACTGTATGTTTCTCTGTTAGCGCAGGAATGCCTCGAAAACCAAGAATAATTTTACCTTTTTTTTTTAGTTACACCTACTGATATAAGGCGTTTAGGTACTCTGCCTAGTTAAAATTAAAAAAAAAAAAAGATATGCTCCCGAATCTTCGGAAATAGACTACCTTTGTGCCTAAACAATATAATGACTTTTCTCTATAGGTACTGATGAGCCTGTGGTCTTGTCAGCAATCTCTATGGAGCTCGACGAGACGGGCGATAATCGATTGAATCGACATTGGTCGACTCCCGCTTATCGAGTGTGGTATCAAGGCCCTTGTGTCGACTACCCCGCGCCGCGCCAATGAACGCCGTCCATTCACCGACGCCGTTCTCCTATTGGTCCAATTCGCGTTTGATTGCGCCGCCCCACTCGATCCACGTCTCGATCAATCTTAATTATATTCGTATGCTGGTAATACTCCAAGTGGTCGACTACATGCACATTTAATTGCACATTCATAACAGAGAAAATTGTTTTACGTTTCGTATGGATGGCGTTTAGCGCAATCAATTTTTATTACTATACTAAGGTGGCTGAACACACGTCCCGTCCGATGGTAAATGGTTACCGGTTCTTTTATAGGTATATCTACAGATTTAGAACACTAAACTTGTGAAAGACGCATCATCTTCTCGTCAAGGAGCTTTGAATACCTACTATGTTCGATACGATTGCTAGTGCTAGGGAATTCCACAGGTATGTATAGTTAGGTTTTATCTATATTTACATTTTCCCAAAAGATCTAATTAATTGTTTTATGTAAGTCTGTTGGTATTTTATTTTAGTTGTTATTAAATGAGGGGGCTTCCAGTTAACCCCCTGAATCTATTGAGGTATCTGACCTAGCACTTTACTTACCCAATAGGTGGAAGGGTTTTTGATATGTATTTTACTATATACATAGCGTTAACCCTTTTGTTGTTTATTTGCCACGAAGTAGATTAGTAGTCAAGTGGTCAAACCATGGCTTTACTCGACTCAATTATTCTTAATATGTTATTTCACGATAGTCACTCAGATTTATTGTGCATCGTAAATCATGAAGACTACAATGAATTAAAATTTCATCAATAAATTAAATATTTATTTATAAAATTTCGAATAAATTCTAGTCTACTAATTACTTTTAAGTAGATACTAAGAACAATACTAGGTGTGCTAAGTGCCTTAGTGCTTAAGGCCTAACACTTGGGTACGTTCTATAAGTTATTAATTAATTTTAATTATATCTAAACACTTTTTTAAAGTAATGTGGTTAGGTAAGTCTATGATAAATAGGTAAGTATTACATTAGATATCTACCAATAGGTGAGTAGAGACGACTGTGTAAACTACCTACTACTGATCAGCAGGGATCGAAGTTCCATTGTAATTAAAGTCAAAAAGTATAAACTTGTTAAAGGTACCTACATACAGACATACATATACCTACCTAACCTCTTACAACGTACTATGAGATTCAAATAAATATAGGAATGACTTTGCGCCTATCTATATTTTCACATACATACAGATAACAATATACAACTTACACATTAAAACTAATAAAAAAAGAAAAATAACTGTATATGGGCTATTTACATGCATGCGTCATAAAATTCCTCCACATCGTCGCCTACTGGCAGTGTTCCCAGAAGGCTGGCAGCATTGCCACGTTGAATGGCAATGCTAATTCTCTGTGCAAGAAAAAGGCCCGCCTTCTGGTCACGAGAAGTGTCGATCAGTCGCTTAGCTAATTCCTTATAAACGGAACGAGCACTCGGACCCCATGACCCAAGCGTTTCGACCCCAAACGGCTCAAAAACATAGTTACTAACTAAATTATTTTATTTACGCCGTTTGAGGCTTTCTGCTGATGCAGCAGCAGCGCCAGCACAACCAGCTGTACTCGGAAGATGTGATGGCGCGAGGGTGTCAACGCAGGTTGCGTCCCACACCAAAGGCCTACCCATCTTCCATGGCAGTTTTTGCGCCATAATGTGATGTCATAGCTGTCAATTCGAACCAATTAGGTAGGATGAGCAAAACAGGTAGATATTGTAGAAAAAATTAATCACATATTTTTTTCTATTTAAATTATGTGACAATGACTACAAAAAGCTAAAGGCGTCCAGTATAATTATGTTGATTTGTGTTGTACGGAAATTCTTTACAATGACTGTTCAAATTATACCTACTGGTCAATGAACTAAACCAAAACATTCAAAATTAATAAATTATGACCGACTATAGACCAAGTTAGTAGTTATTTTTAAAACTATGAAATAAATATATTTGGTAATACTAGAGCTATAAAAGTAACGTTGTACTACTAGAGTTAAAAAAGTAATGTTAATGTTATGCAAATTAGTTTTCTGTGCAGACCGTACTTTCCAAGTGACAGTTGACAGATTAAGGTCAATGACGTTAGTATTTTTATTCGGATCGCATTGTACCTAACTTCCTGTATTAAAAACATAAAGGCCTGAAAATAAATATTTTTTCATTAGGTAAACTATGTGTAGGTATTCTCAATTAGAAGGCAGTGTAGGTAGTAGGTAGGTAGGACATACATACCAAATGGATTAAAAAGATATGTGCATATTTTATTTTATTTTTTAACATGTATTAAGGCCATAAACGACAGCTAGCCTCTATTTAGACCGTCGTTATAAGTTTACGGTCGGAACAATTTATAGCGGCTCCGAGCCAGGTTTTAATTTAGAATACGATCATTCTAGTGTTAATTTCCACACTTCGACTTAACACAACACCCACGCGAGCTCTTCTTTAATATGAACCAATAATTATTTATTCAAAATCATAACATACCATTATTGCCTTCTACTTTAAGTTCAACAATACTCAAGCTCCGTAAAAGAGTCATATGCTATAATTTCGCAAAATCACCATAACTCAATGTAATATTTATTGCTTGTAGTGCAAATTCCAAGAGATACGGCGCGAAAATGACATAAGGCCGAGGATACAACGATCAATCATGAAGGGAGCAGTAAAGTTGAGAACAATCCTGCGTAATTCCGTCTGAGAGACATTAAAACAGCGACGGCCGGCCCTATCCGGTGCAACATTGTGGCAATACTTACTGCAACGCGCCCCCCACCTGCTTGCCCCGCAATGAGACTACATACTCCACTCATTTCAACTTGTAATCAGTGTACGCGGTGAGCACATCCCTTGGCTGAGTTACGAAACAACGAAAGAACCAAAAATACCATTCCTTTATTTATTACAATCCCGATACCTCAATAACACATAAATCATTTATTCGAATGCAAATCAAAACCAAGAAAGATTGAAGTTTTACATGGCTCAGTGGAATTCAGGGGGCCATTCGATGTAATTGGCAATCATTCTGAAAAGAATATACTCTCGCTCGAACAATCAAGACAAAAGGGGCCGATAGTACCTACGGGCGAGCCATTACGGGTCAATACCCATTATTATGCTATATTTTCGCGAGCGCGGCCCTCCGATAACCCGTGCGCTCACATGAGACGGTAAATATCTGTAATTAAAGGTTGTAAAGTTGATTTACAGTCGCAGTCCAAGTATCGAAGTCCGGGGAACGATCCACCAATGGCGAGCACGGGACCCTCACCCCGCACCTCGTATCAATTTATTAGAAACGAATGTAACCCGTGTCTGCGGTGGCGAAGGCGCGCGATAATACGGCGTGATGCGGTCGCGCGACCCATCACCGTGCTTCGCATCGCTGCACCGCGGATCGCACGCGATAGTATCGAACGCTGTTGCGTTGTTTACGATCTCCACGGGGACGGTAACACCGGCAATAAAATTGCAACAATGGAAATGTCGGATGCGGCTGAAAGACGGCGATGTGACTACGCCGGATCATTGCGATGAATGCAACAATGGAATCCTCCAAACGAAGGTGGCAACTATCGACAGCAGTAAACCTGAACTATCCGCCGCCACAGCGCCGACATCGTTACGAGTCTCCACAGATACGAACAATACGCACATATAGTACCATATTCTAATAAAATTGCACGCACAAGATAATAACGAACGTACTGTTACTGAAACGATTCCACGTATAGAAAACGAAATTTAAATTAATGGGAAAGCGTATTCTGTGAAATTTGATGTGTATGTAGGCAATAAAATGTTGATTTAATGTAATAGCTGCGTCGGAAATTAACATGCCAGATATCGCAACAAAGACGGCCGATTTGCGGCGGCCGCCCTGGCCTCTTGGGTTTATTTCCCAATAATTCTCTAAGATGATCGATAATAAGCATTGTTTCGTTTTGCTTGGTGCGAAACACATTTCGTCCCTTGCGAACATTTCATACGTGGAAAGTAATTATAAGCATTTGTTGTTTCCAAATGGTAGTAACGTCTGCTTGAGATGTATGTAATTTATTATTAACGTAGTCATGTTTCTGCTTTTTATGAGTGCGGAGAAGATTGACCGTCAAAACGAGTCTGCTGCCCCTCTTACAATGTTGTGCGGATGTTTGTGCCCCTGGAAATATAATCATAAACTCAAATCTGTTTAAATGATATATTTAATGAAACGTTTCTTACTACATTTACATATTACCCGATATAGAACAAAATAGTTGCCTGGACACCAGTACAGGTGCTTTGTCTGCAATATTTCTACGGGCTATTGCAACTTTTATTACCATCGTTTTGTCGCTTACGGCTATCGTAAAATATCACTGGGATGGAAACCCTTAATTTAGTATATCATTTCTTTTGTTGTTATACATTGTTGTTAATGTGGGTTTACGATGTTCCATGATCGATGCAAATGCATTTAATTTTTTTTTATTTGAAAAACTTATAACCATCATTTGTGGTTATTAGCCGGTAATGCTCGCGCTTAAAGTATATTTCAAAATATTCAATATTTACGTGACAAGTGGTAGATAATAGAATGCGTGAAACTGTCGTGTTTGGACGTGTCTAGACGAAGGTGTCGAGAATTCGAGTGCCACTGCGTTTACTGTCTCCTCTCGATGGTAATTTGAATGACAATTTAAATTACAATGTGGAACGGCGTCCCGGCCGTGACGAGGCAGATTTAGTGGCAGCACTTTCGGCTCGTGTTGTTAGAATAGTGTCACTAATAGCCCACAAAGAGATGAAGAATGATATTTTTTGTAAGAACTACAGCAGACTCGATTGTATTCGTAATTAATAGAAATTTGTTACTCAGCTTGCATTTTCTAGGATTAAAAAGCTTATTGTTCAAAATTTTCAAAATTTACGTCTTGCAAAAATAAATCATAAGCATGAACATAAAATACGTCATGCCGAATGCAAGAACAGTTTTATAATAAATGTCATCTTGAAACCAGCATAAAGCTGAGGTATGTATGCCCATAAAACAATAACGACGATACTAATTATGATAGTTATACTGGCAATAAAAACACGATCCACATCTCGTAGGACATGTAAGTGAAACTAATAATGATAAACATGAGACAACAAAGAAAGAACTCATAACGGAAATAAAATAATCCAGTGTTGGTTGACAAAAAACATACAATGGAGTCAAAGGGCAGGATTTGACAATGGCCGTGCTTGGCAGATAGAACAAATGAAGTGTCAGCCACAATGCTGCATTAACATAAATAGGCTGAAGAGATGGGGTGGCACCGTGCTGTTTATAGAAAGGACAATTATTATTGATTCTCTCATGAATAAAATAAGAGTTGACTATCTAAAAGTGGTTAGATGAGTGTTGGTTTTAACAAGTTGCATCGAGAGAGTTGGGTCCTTAAAACCATTTGAAGATCTACTAAAAATTATTTTGTTGTATTTAGGACTTAATTTGCACTATTAAGTTGCTACTTCATAGCCTTTAACATCAAATTTGCCGACGGTATTTGCTGTCGTGCCTTATTCTATACACTCTTTTATTAATATTATTAGTGTTTATTTACATTTGTACCTCCCCCCCCCTCCCCCCCCCCCACGCTTCCCTTTATGCTAACTTGCGAGTGCAAGTCCGTAGTATCTATGCTAGGCGGTATTTGAAACCATAACCTACGTATTAATCGCAAATTGTATACATAAGCTACCCACCACTTTTTGTTTTTCTAATTTACTTTTTTCTAAGCCACAAGTCACAAGTAAGTCGGAGAATGCTATCTCCGTGAGTTTTCCACTTTTTCCTATTCTCAACCGCTATTTCTCCTATGAACAGGAGACGACAATTTTTTAATCAGACCTATTTTCTAATAATTTTCCGGTAATACCTAACACATTAGACACATCAGGTACACAACCAAGCCGACCAATACCCTGCACTTCTTTCACTTCCAACATCGTGCTGAAACTGAACTTTGACATTTAAAATAATCGAATTAGAGTTCGATATACTTCTTGTATCTAAGATGGATCGATGGTCTTTGTGTAGTAATCCGATATGGAGGTATTATTCTTGTTTTAATATCGGCTTCCTGCCACCCGCAGTGGCCCACGACTCCATCTGTACCCATCAAAGATTACATTTAGATATGGTGTCAGAAGGTATTAAGTAATTGAATCGTTATCGAAGATTATCTCAGTGACCTGTATGAATTTAAAATAAAGTGCTATTGGAGTATAATTTTACAGGAGTTTTGACACTATGAAATACTATCACTACATATTATAAAACAAAGTCTCCCGGCGCGTCTGTGTCTGTCTGTCTGTTCGCGATAACCTGAAAAACTACTGAACGGATGTTCATACGGTTTTCACTAATAGACAGAGTGATTCATGAGGAAGGTTTAGGTGTATAATTTGTACCCGTGCGAAGCCGGAGCGGGTTGCTAGTTCACCTGCGTTTATGGTCAGTGCTTCACTCCTATTGGTCGTAGCGTGATGTTCTATAGCCTATAGCCTATCTCGATAAATATGCTATCCAACACTAAAAGAATTTTTCAACTCGAACCAGTAATTCCTGAGATTAGCGCGTTCAAGCAAACAAACTCTTTAGCTTTATAATATTAGTTTTATAGATTAGTTCAGGGTTTTAGGCATGTAAACGTAACAGACAGACAGATATGTATGTGTATTATTTTTAAGTAGGTATACAGATATATTTACATACAAGCATTTGTGTTAACATACAATTATTAGTAAAATGTGTATAAACAGCATAGTAGGTACTTTCATCTCGTACCTACTCCCAATCAAATTAATCGTCTGATAATGCAATAAGCTGTCCCCTTGAAGATCCGCCCAACGTGCAGGGCGGGCGGGGATCTTAGGGCGGGCCGGCAACGCCTACCACTCTTACATTTTACTATTATATCGGAAGTTGATTAAATTGATGTGGTATTAGAACGACATTAATGGAACAACAATTCATGTTCCTGTTGGCCTTTTGTAGTAGTGATTCTCGAGTGATAAAGCTATTGGTATCTCAGTTTGTTCCAGTACACAAATACTAATACTAATAATACAAATTAATTATCTTTTCAGGTTTTATTTAATGCTTTACATACTTGTTATTGACTTAATTTGCAAATATTTTTTTTTAAGATTACTAGTAACGTGGGTCACACATTACTAGTAATCTCGTTAACCCCTACAGCTAAGCTTAACGCTTGTGTTAGGAGTGGGTTCACGACGGTAGTGCACTGGGTGGGGTTCGAACGCGCAACCACTTGATCGCAAGTCCGACGCCTTAGCCATTACGCTACCGCCGCTTAAATAAAAATATTAATGTATTCATATTTCATATATACCTTACTTTCTATATTTCGACATTTATCAGTTTTACGAACTTAAGTATCTGAAAGATGGCTCTATTTGTGTTTCCCTTGATAATAGTGTCTAGGCACAAAAAAAAAGTATAATCTTTACCTACTCTATACAGTAAATCTATAGGTAAGAACTTTTTTTTATTTAGGAGCGTATTAAAATAGTGCATGAGAAAATAACACCCAAAGTGTAAACTGACTGCTCGTTGCTACCCACATAGGTATAAAAAACTAAACTCAATCGATAACCCTTAGGCCGCTAAAATAAATTACTTATCGTAGGAAACAAACCTATAGATACATTGATCATTGCTCTATTGTTTGGAACTCTAATCTGAGAATTAATTCCACTCTACTACCGCTCTTAAAATGAATATGAAATTCTAAGCAATATTTCAAACGACATTTAAAAAACAAATCTAAAATAATTATTGTACAATCCCGCATATGCTCCGTGGGAAAGGTACACAATTATTGCACTTGCGGATATGAGATAATGTACACCGACCCACTAATGCTCACCTGTACGCAACACCGTAATAGTATTGTTTGATCAGAACTTGGAGTGCGCGAACTGTGTTGCCCTGTGTACCGATAACAATATCCGGCACCTTTAGATTACCCGATCGGCGGATATTAACTAATACTGTCAATATTTGATGGAAAATATGGCCAATTGTGGACAGTAATTATGGATTGTTATGTCAACGATACCTCAACTGGGTGGAGTTTCTAAAACCTGATTTCCTTTATAAAATTTAATGTAATTTTATAAATAAAAGTTAAAAAATACACTTTTGTCGCAAACTAAAAGACTGAATGCGTAAAAAGTTAAAATTTTTTGTAGGCAATTACATCAAGTGTAGTTTTTATTTGTCAATAGACAATGATGATACAATAGCATACTTTATTGTCAGCGAAGTATTTATTCTTTATTTTTCGCCATTAAACTTTTTATTACGCGTAGTTTACGCGATATCTTCGTTGGGAAAATCGGGAATAAATTATAGCAATTTTTATTCGTGAAAGTTATATTTCCCGACGAGTCCCATGAAAATTACAGTACCGCAAATGTGTGTTAAGGGAAAGGTTATCGGAAAATCCATTATTCAAAAACCCACAGTCACAGTAGTAGCAGTGTAACGGTCCACATAAAAAATGTAAAATAACAGTTTTACGAAGTTTGTGTACAATTTAGGCTTTTTTTACAAATCATATCACAGATAAGAAAATAGATACCATGCAGGTACATAAATTATCATAACGCTTTTTCGAGTAGTAGCCTAGTAGGATCTATAAAGTACTAAAAGTTAAACCTATAATCATTAAAAGTTAATTCCGAATTCTTTAAAAAGTCGGCTTTAAATGAATTTAGATTTTAATTGACTGCGAAGAACATACCACTGCCTATTGCCTTTGTGCAATACCAAAATAATGAGATCATTGAAAAGTATATTTGTATCTACATACATTACATATGAATGCGATGTAAATATAGATTACTAGCATCACCCCGCGGTTTCACCCGCGTAAGTCCCGATCCCGTAGGAATATCGGGATAAAAAGTAGCCTATGCGTTAATCCAGGTCTTCAGCTATCTACATACCAAGTTCCATTGCAATCGGTTCAGTGGTTTTTGCGTGAAAGAGTAACAAACATCCATCCATCCATCCAAACTTTCACATTTATAATATTAGTGGAATAATCATCTAGAATAGCAAAAAAAAATATTTATGTTGTTTTACCTGTCATCGTTTACATACATAAAGAATACCATCATTTCCTGTATAAATATACAAATATTAACGGTATTCAAATGAATACCTTCAACATTTTTCAGTATCTATCAGTAGTATCACATATTATAAACCTATTTTCTAAATCTAGATTTCAATCGAGAAGCTTCTTAATCACCAGTTATAATGTCGGAAGTTCTGTCATCACTGTTTATAAATAATCACTTTTGGCCAACGAGTCGTTAGTGAGGGAACGAGGAGGTGAGAGGGCAGAGAGGGGGAGGTAATTTAGCTGCTCATCCATCAAGCACACCTTCTCGCCGACCTGGATGCTTTCAATTGCGACGATTTAAGAAATTTAACAGCGGAAAAAGTACTTGTTTTGAATCTTGTTTGTTCATTTATTCGTTTTAAGGGAATTGTTACATTACAAATAACGCTGGTTTGTGAGAATATCGACGTAATTCAAAATTCAGTCGAATTGAACTAAGTAGGTATGCCAAACGATTATAAATCTTTGATATTTTATTGTGAATAGACATGCAACGCCAACTTCGTTAGATCGATCGTTAGAAAGCGACAAGTTCAATTTATATTTGAGACAAAACACGAGCGGAAATCACGAATTCATTGCCATTCTTCAAAATCAAGTTTTTAGTTCCGTCGCTAGTCTCGCAAACCAGCGAAATATTTAATAAGTACAATCATACATTAACAGTAGCTTCGCATACTTCAAGTCGTGTAATTGTTCTAAATAGCCTGTCTGTCATGGCCACAAAAAGTAATCCTGTGCAAAAGATGTTAATTCATTGCTGCAGAAAGAAAGCTAACCCAACAAAACATTCTTCTGAAATTACAATTTTAGATAGTAGAGATATTTTGAGCCGATTTTCCACAAATAAACAAATAGTGCTTGCAGATTAGTTAGGTAACTAATTTCATTGTTACATTCGCGTATTAGTTCATTATTATATATCTATGAGGTCAAGTGGACTGAAATCGAAGAAAGCGGAAAACCGGTTGCTATGTCGGAAATTGGGAGTGGTCCAACAGTGGACTGCGAAAAGCTTAGTTAGTTGATTGACTTATATATTTTAATTAGCTACCCGGGCCATGCGTTACTGTGGCTTATAGATTTGCAATAAAAAATATTGTGACTAAAAATTTAGATTAAAAGTATCCTATCTCTCAAGTTGGACCAAACTGCGCACATTGTCCAAAATGTCATTAAAATCGGTTCATTATTTTAGGAGTTCATCGCGAACAAACAACGTGAAACGAAATATATAAAGATATCTATCTATGTGACTATGAGTAACAACGGCATGCCTACACAGACTGGAGACAAATATATCGTAATTATTATAACCTTAACCATAACCAACTTTTGTTCTTTTTGCCGGCAGCGCTAAATATTTTAAGTAGGTTAACTGTTGTAATTCCGAACTGTTAAAATCAACGGATAAGACACCTATTAAAAAAGAGGCCTCTTGCTACACACATGAATCATATTTTACTTACATAAACTATGTTTGTTATATCTTTTAATATTAGTTACTAATTATCGTGAGTTGTCTCTAAGAGAGGTTGCCCAATATTTCGCGAATAACAAACACTGCTAGAAGGCCGAATCAAAGATATCTTCAAACTATTGAAATAGACAAGCGGTGAGTGATCCGTGGGCTAATTACTTTCTAATGACTGGTAATCAGCGACATCCCTATATCTAGTGGATAAATGGACAGTCACTGATGAGTGATACTCTTTATTTTATAGACACGGAGGTGGCTACTATTCTGGTCCGAGGAAATGGATACGCGTCAATCGTCTCTAAAAAAAAAACTTTATGAGGAGAACAATGCGAAGACGCAGCTTCCGCGCGCTATGTTTAGATGGTGTCGGTTTCAGAGAATTGACTTTTGACCCTCTTAGCATCCATTAGCCCTATGTACATCTCCTAGAGTCACGTTTCATGGTAAATTTAATCTGCAGGTTATTGAAAGTTTTCTTAACATAATGGTGGTTTTGTGTGCTGAATATCACTGTGTCACGGGGGACTTTACAGATATACTTCTTTTTTCTTTTTTAAAAGACGACGCCCGCATTAGGAATTACTCCTGTGTCGGGGGACTTTACAAACATACAAACAACGGACACAAAGAACACCCAGACTCGGGTCACACAGCAGTCAGGGTCACTAACCACTAGGCCAACAGGCCAGTCGATACATCCCATAAACGGACACCAATTACACCCAGATCCAGAAAAATTCTTTGTTAATTTCAAATATAATTAATTATCATATGTAGAGATCGAACTGGAAACATTCGACGCAGCTTCAGAATACGGCTCCCATCATTGCTAATACTGTACAGATTTGATAACTCTAAATGATGAACAGTCAGTGTAAAACAAGCAATACATATAGGCAGATACTGCTTAACGGTTGCACTTGTATATCAATATAACAAAATAGTTGTTCCTATAGGATAAAATAATACCATAAATGACCACGGCAATGCATTATATTGTTCTCACACAGTACCCACAATTTCGACACTACAAACTAGTCTCTAAAATCTATATAAATGTTTTCTTCGTTTGTTACTTTATGTATTAAACCTTTCTTAATGTGCACAAGTATAACTTTTTATCATTAATACTATCAAATGCACTAAACAAATGAAACGATGTTTGAAATGATACCAAAGAACTCGCTTCCTGCAAGTAGCGGGAATCTTGTACAAAGAACGCGGGTCCCTGTCGGGGCTCAAAGGGGCTCTTGTTAGCACCTTCGACACCTCAAAACACGATCGATTAGGCCCCCGGCCGCTCACATTCAATTATTTATTTATTTATTCGTAATTAAGGCGCGCGAGTTATGGACTCACAATTTACGAGCAAGAGAGATGAGTTATCTTGCATCAGTGGTATTGCTATATGGGTACTGACGAAAGAACCTTTCTGCACTATTTTGAATTTTATTATTGTTAACTAACGAAGTTCTTGAAGTATCCTTCACGAAATGCGTTAATTCATTTGAGACATACACCCTTAATCATTTTACAGTTCCTCGATTTCAATTCTTTAAAAAATATCGATTTGTATCCTAACAAGTATGTACAAAACAAATGTTATCTCATTAAACGAGTACAATAAGCGGGCCATTAATAACGATGTATCGATACATCGACAACGATTTTATCGATTCTCGCCACTCGATAAGGCGGCCGTCACGAGGCCAATTTGTAAGGGACCATAAATTACTTTATTAAAATAAATCAACGGCTTTATTGTTCTCTTCTCGCCTTTGCGACTATTGTTGTTTTGGTATTTTGCTCTCTGCGTCAACGTTTATTTTTTACGTTAAAGTTTATTTTAATACTATTATGATCAAGCCACAATGGGACATGACATATACATATACTCATTACAGATTATTCTGAATCAATATATCTAATATGATAATTAAATGTACTTTCACTAATAAAATTAAACCCATGAATTTCTTATTTGGATAAACTGTAGCGGCAATAAAATTAGAAACAAATTTTTAAGAACTTGGCTGGCATGAGTTCCATGTCTAACTTTAAAATATTTACTTGACTACCATATAACGCAGTAGCTATGGACTGACTTTACTATCAGTATTATTTTTATTTCTAACAATATTATTCTGTGTAGTGGGTATAGTCTTGTTAGACAGCTACTTCATTCAACTGCTGCTAAACTTCATATTATAGATGAAAATAATTTTATGTACCTACAAAAAGTAGTGTGTACGCAACGCCTAAATAAACTAATATCATACATTTCATCGATTTTAGTGGTCACTACATTCTGAATAATGTCTACCTATTCAATTCATTCTTCTAAACATGTCAAATAGTTATTGTGCCCTGTCAAATTTATCAAAGTTACCTTTGCTCCTATTGTCATTAACTAATTAAAGACTACTCTAATACAATATTAAACTTCGAGACCTTAATGAACAAATCAAATTAAAGTAAATGTTTAAGCGTCAGCATTTACAGGTTTTCGGCCATAAACAACACGGTTAATAAGATTGGGTATAGAGTAGATTTATTTTATCTTCCGCGCTCGCGAGTGGCACAGGACGCATGCTTATTCAGCCCGTAAGCGTTAATAAACGATTATTAATAAGTTATGTTTTTAATTACAAGTCGATCGAATGCGTATTTATCCGTGTGATTTTATTGGCCCCCGCGGGCTGGCCTTGGGGCAAACATAATAAAATATGTGACGATAAATAAATTCGATTCGTAACGAGATGTGGCTGGCATTCCATTACTTGAGTTGTTATCATTGTAAGGAAATGATGTAAATATTTTGAAATAAATTAGTGTAATGTATAATGATGTGAAAATTTAATTATGTACCTAAATAAACAATTGACTAGCAAATATTGTCGAATGTATTCATTTTAAACTGCCGACCGTAATTATGTAACTTAAAAATAGTATCATTCACAAAGATCCCAAGAGTTATCTACTTTCAAATTAAGCTAAAAACATAATTTAGAAATAGAATCGAACAAAAGTTTATTAAAAAACAAAGACTGGTAGCGTCCCTTCATTGTCAAGAGCTAAATCTGATACGTCTGAAATCATGTGACGGATGAAATAACGCGACCACGTCGGATGCGACACACTGTGTTGTGAAAATTCTTCACAAAATAAAGATATATAAAAATTGAAGTGACAGAAGATGGATTGACGGGTCTGCCTGTACATAATGACTTATTATCTCACCCACGCAGACTATAGCAATAGATAAATACTTTAAAAATCATAAAGTGTGACGAATTATGGTTGACAAGGTTTTAAGGAATACCTACTAAAACAATCGAAGACGCTATTAGTTATCACATATCAGAATATACTAATTACGTAGACGGACATCACTTATGTAACATTATGCTACACATATTTGTATGACATATTAACAAAAACACTGGTATGGTAAAATCATAAAATAATAAATATTTTACGAGTAGTGCTATAGTGAGTCAGAATTTTTAGTCTAGAGACGTTATTTCACAAACAACAGAACAGTCAAACCACTTTACTTTGGTTGGATGGAGGTTTGGGATTTGATCCGAAACAATTACGTAACACAAGGAGACCTTGATTACAATGAGTCATGTTACATGGCCACCATACGGGCATGTTTCGTCTGGAGTGGTCACCGCCAAAATACGCCACAATCACGGCCGGTAAATGGGTCAATGCAACAATGTCCGACTTGAGGCCGACTCCACGCAACTGTTATTAATCAAATTTTACAACATCGTAAAACCACGACGGGATTAAAAAGTTAAAAACCTACTCGAAATCATATTTTTATGAGATTTAGATCCGAAGTTATTATTTGAGTTTTTATAACGTGAGCTGTTCAACTGTTTAGTGAGTTTCCAATTTGTGGGGCGGTTGATTTATGAGTGTCGAGATGACGGAATGACGAGATGCTAGACGCGGCTCAGACGGGCGTCATGCTTAAGGCGTCATATCGTCACGCAAGCCACAATGAACCACTGTGTCGACTGGGCCACGGCAATGACTGTAACGGCACGTGATTACGAACTATAAAAGTTTACTATAGTAACCTCTTTGTACATAATCGTAAAGGGCTTCTATATAATATTATGACTATATTAGTCGAATAGGGACACACTATGACATATACTGAGTAGTTGTCCAGTCTAATAAGAATGTAAGTTCATCAACCGTAGCGGCTACTTACTCAGTGTGAAATTACAATTTAATGAAATAAAATTACCCCTATCGTGCTAAAACTAATTAAATAAAATAGTTTTAATCAATTAAAAATAATATAATGTGAAACCTAACAATCCAGCATCAAAGAAATTATAGTAGACAAAGAAATGAATAATTGTAGTGTAAAAGTACATTCGAAAGTTGATGGCAAATCTATTCTTACAAAGCATTCTAATTAACTGAGACAGTGTTCCGGTGAACACGAGTCGTCTTATGTTACCGATCACGAGTCTAGGAACCAACTCGATCTAATGTAACCGCAGACGCATTGGCCGATCTCCCAGTAGGAATCGGGATACGACAGCTGATTTCCGGTCCTAGAAACGTTTCGCCTAGATAGCACAAAGTTTCATATTCAATATAATTACGCTGAAGTACGTCGCTAAATTACATTGACGGAATAATAGGAACGGGTATCTTTGATCTGATATTTAATTTAGTAAGTAGGTGGACTGTACCTTGTTGTGTAATAAATTTTCGGTGATGCATATAATGGTATCCGTAGGTTGATTCAGTAAGTATTTTGGCAGGCTTTGCACACACGTGATGAGTGGTGGTAGTGTGGTGCGAGATGCGCGCGCGCCGCCACTTGCCGGCATTGCGCTCCGCTGCCCGCCATCGAACACGCGTATAAAATCTTTGATACGCAGCACCGATGGAATCGAAATCCGATATTCGACTCACAAGTTTATTTATCGCGAAATGCGATGATATTTTCGTCCGTCCGTCACTTGGACAGTTCACAGAACCGGCAAGATTAATTGTATTTCAGTTGAGTCATCAAAATAATTAGAATGACGCTATTTTCGTTTGTGATGCTAATTTGACAGACGTCGCGGGAGATTTCATGTCTTCTTGTTTGCCGACTGAATTCTTTGATTGCTTCTTTGTTATTTTATTTTAATTACTTGTGTAAGAAGAAAAAGCGGGGACCACATCTGTTTTAACAGAGCTACCGTAACGAATGGTATCACAATAGGTGAGGGAAACCGTTTGATTCTTGACTCTACTGCGCACCAAATGTTCAAATGACGAGATGTTAATATAACTAAATGACATTATTATATTAACCGTAATAAATGTACATAAAACATTGGCGGCAATCCAGGATTTTGACGTCGATGTTATTGTGGTTGTTATGTTAGGATGGCACAAGAATGAGAATATGGGAAGTATACTAGCCCAACTGGTTTATTGTAGGAAATATTTGATAGCCGAGAGTTCTGAGAACTAACATTTAACATACGGCAGTTAATTTTGAATGCGACCGCAATAAATGTGTTTGATTAATATCATTCTCGCGAAACAAATGTAATGGTTGCAGTCGCCTTTGATCAAAGAGTGCATATACATCATGTTGGAACAATGATACACATAAAGCCATTGCTGAAACATGGCGAATTGCTTTATCCTCTATCTCTGGACTAATTGAGAGCGAATGTAATTATTATGAATGTTGGCACGAGGCCGAAGATAGAGGAGAATTAAATAAACCTGTACTAAATCAATTCATAATCGTAGCAAAGGTGACAACAAAGGAAATCAAAATGATAAATTCATAATTAACTTACACATTCTTGGTTCTTAGAGTTTGTTGTGGCAATTTACAATTTGAAGTAATAACTCATAATGTTTTTGATAAAATCAATGGAAGTTTTACAATAACCACACGATGGAACTGAGCCAAACACGTTTCCGCAATCCAATAATAAATGTGAGCTATTGTATTCCAGTCTTGATAAATATGTACATATTTAAGGTAGTTCTTATATAATATATCGTTAATTAAAGAGTGAAAACTTTTTTATGTGAAAATTGACTTATTAGCCTACTAATGTTGTCCTTTTTTTCTTATTGGGTGAAGTTGATAGCAACCAAAAAGTTCCGAATTTTAAAAAAGCTCCTTACTGTTTAAAATAACTTTTAGAGTAAGATAGAACTAAATGAATATAAGTTGACATCTGCCTAGTGTTGACCATTTGTTTACTTTTATTTAGGTACTTTTTCCAATACGTTTGTTGTTTTTAATATTTAAACCAAATGCTAAAAATGAGTGACAATAGTAATACTTAGGTATTTGTTAAACGTTACTACAGATGGTAGCATCTTTTTGAAGTCTGATAAAAAAAACTGATATGACTTTCGTATTTTCCTTTTACATTTAAACTTCATCTGAGTTCAGGCCACGCTTTATCTATTAATGCTACTTGCAGTCATGTATGAACCCTTACTTTACGCATTTTGGTACATAGTTTTTCAGTTGAAATCCCATAATATATGATTCGTTCTATCTTATTCTCTTTGACTGACATCAACGGTCGTTACGATTACGAAAAGACAAATAAAGATAATATACTTAATTTTACGTGACAAATTGAATTGAAATAGGAAAGTTTAAGTGTCTTACTTATTTTAAACGAAGAGAAAAATAAAAGAAACACAATTTAAAAACAATTAGCTTCCACCGTTTCTATTATAACACAAGAGGAGGTTGGAAAGTGTAATTTTTGAATGGTACTAAGATCAGAGAGTGCGTGGACGTGTTTTGACACTATAGACCGAATGATTAATGAGGCACACGCTAATCGTGGCCGATTTATTTATAACTTAGTCACCGGCAGGAGGGAATTAACGTTTGTTGACATTAAAATAGGCCAATGGGTAAACACTTGATGCGAACATTACAATGAGAGCAGAATTCAACCAGACAGGAATTTGAAAAAGAAAAATTAAAGAACTTATAAGAATTTACTTTCTATAGGAATTTATGTACACCACTCCTAAATAGTTCCAGTTAGAGGTTATAATGTATGTTAAAAGTCCTGTATTATAGGTAAGTGTCATACATTTATAATAGGGGATTTATAAAAGTTTAGCGTGTTTTATAAACGATAAGCAGGCTATGCTACGGTTTTCGAACACCACTATGCTCTGACTTATGCTCACAGTTATGCAGTGGACTATGCTTAGAACTATGCTAAGCCTACAATGAGTAAGGTACACAGCACTATATAGTGTGAGCTACAATTATTCTGTTTTTGGTGATAAAGTATCAAGCAAAATACAAATTAAAAATCGGAATAAAATTAAATTAAATTAATAAAATAAAATTTCAAACATAAATTATTTATTGTACAAATAGATTACAAAAAACCGACTTTATGACCGTTCTCGACAGACGTCTATTTACGACTAATCGTTGATATTATTGATTAACACGCATTTTTTTATTCAGTTTACAAAGTCAACTTTTAAACTTTCGCGTTCCATGATATAATTATGTATTTACACGGAAATTAACGCGATCACGAAATAGGTATTACATACCTCTGAATAGTCGAATTGCAGGCTTGTGACCACGGCCAGTGCAACCTGGTCGAAACGTCAGGCAATTCAGAGGTATGTAATACCTATTTTGTGATCGCGTTAATTCCCGTGTAAATACATAATTATATTACAAAGTCAAGTCGAGAATTTTACATCAGTTGCGTTTCATCAACAGAAAACTGATTCAGTCAGAACTTATTACAGAAATGAGTTTATGTTTGGATTGTGATAATGTGCATTAAAGCGAAATAAAATATATGTCAGTATAGAATTACACAGGCCGCATAATAAAACAGTTCAGAGCCAAACGTATGACCTCCACATTATTCCATTTATCTGGAATTAGACTATTACAACATTCAACTATTTCAATTCTCAGCTTTTCCTACACTTTATAAATTCATGGTTTGTTTAAATAATAAACTTGATTTCATTTTACAACAACATTGTTTAAGTCTTTGTCTGTGAGTCTAATTCAGGCACTTGATGTAGGTGTAAAACTTATTTATATTAGACTGAATTGTCGGTTAATGATGTCAGCATTAGTTGAGAGGTCGACATTTTTCGCCTTTAAAGGAAAAGTTCTATTTAGGGGGTTTTATCATAACATGACAATTACAATCCTACTAATATTATAAACGTGAAACTTTGTGAGGATGTATGGATGTATCGATGTATGAATGTTTGTTATTCTTTCACGCAAAAACTACTGAACCGATTGCCATGAAACTTGGTATGTAGTCGGAGACCGATATTCTCATGGGATCGAGACTTACGCAGGTGAAATCGCGGGGCGCGGCTAGTACAGAATAAAGATCTAGTTCAATCAACAGTATGTAGTGACACGAAACACCAAGCATAACCCTTATCGAACTACAAGTTCTTATACCACACTTGAAAATTATAATGCTTATTATTCGACATCAATAACTTCATCATCTTTACTTCCTACTTCCAAGTTAAACGTTTCATTTCTACAATTATGTGACCACGCCTAATATGTGTGGTTAGTTTCTTCTGGTGTTAAATATTTTGGAATGAGGCTAGATCGATCAGTTTATTATTCTTATGACAAGAAAATCTTAACTTACTGCGCTGAACGGAGGCCATTTAGTAACGCGATTTAAACTTACCTACAGAAAACAAACAGTTCTATTCATTTTCACAAAAGTGCCTTTGTATTTCTCCTAAGATGCTCCAAAAGTGGCACCTTTTTTAGTAAAAATATTATTTTGTTTTAACTCAAGATGTGCCAAAAGATAAGACCGAATACGAAAGTAAACAGCTTCTCGACGTCACTCTCAATAGTGTGGTTAAACGTCACTCCCAACAATATGGTTAAACGTCACTCCCATCTGTGTGGTTAAACGTCACTCCCAACAGTGTGGCTAAAGCATTTTAGTTACAAATCAAGATGGCAAGGTATGATTCGCACGTCCATCAGCGAGTTACGATCGCCACGACAATTGGTCAATTATCTTAATTAAGTACCACGCAATTACTTCCCGCAATACACTCGATTCACGACGATTGTGTTAAAATTACTCGTGAATGTTTTATGAAATAGATCGAGGAGATTGGACTACATAAATACGTTATTTTCAGCTTGCATTTTTTCCACAGTCGTTGTGACATATTTCCGGGCGATTACAATATGTACGAGGTCGTTAGTCGAAGGCAGGTATTTACTTTTACAAAACAAAACCAGTAGGAAGAGAATATATTATGTAGATGTCTATATTTTAATAGAGGAATGCTCATTTACGGATTTTATCCAAAGTATCAGACATTCACAAACTTTCACAAACAAAAAAACCCGACTTGCGGAAGCTAATTGTCCCTAAACAGTATAATTGTATCAATTGACCCTAAAGTCCGAACATTTTTATAATGAAATAACTCCTCGTAACTTTCCACACTCTTTCAATATAGCTGCAATACATTTTAACATCAAAAAGCGCTCTTTTATTAAGATTATAAGTCCACTAACACACGGGATAAATAGAAAGCCGGTGACAACAATTAGGAACCGGCTGCGAGTCGGACAACTTGGAGTTAAGTACCGTGACTACTGGGCTTTTGAACCGCTTACGATCATCCCGTTTTCTTTCTGGTTTATAGATCCAATTATAATGAATAGGTTAAACAAAAGTATGAGTTTTTAGAGTTTACACATTATATTCAGTGTTATCTAATTATCCATCGTACGTTATCTAGAACAGTGGATAACTAAAATAATCTATAGAGTATTTCTGTGTGTAAACTATGAACACCCATACTAGGGGCACAGAACTACAAGAATACTTCCAGTAATACGAAGACTATAAAGTAAGAGAGATTATACAAATAATAGAATTTCGAAATGTTAATCCCACTAATATTATAAATTTTAATGTGAAAGTTTGGATGGATGGATGGATGTTTGTTACTCTTCATACAAAAACCACGGAACCGATTGCGATGAAACTTGGTATGTAGATAGCTGGAGACCTAGATTAACGCATAGGCTACATTTTATCCCGATATTCCTACAGGATCCGGACTTACGCAGGTGAAACCGCGGGGCGCTGCTAGTACTGTATAAAAGAAATGTAACATTGACTACATTCAGGACAAATGTATGTAAGAAATACGCTATACTTAATTTCAATGTAGTCAAACTTTACAATTTGTGTTCAATTTGACCAAAGTAAGTGTCGGTAAAATCAGTTTCAGCTTAATAGCTGTACTATATTAGTAAGTACTATTAGTAATTTAGATAACTTTGTGAACTGTGCTCTTACGTCTGATAATCGTAATGGCACCAAACCACTTTTCGTTAAAAACGTATGTTCCAGATCTGATCGGTAAGAAACTAGCAAAATCATCAAAACGGCTTTATAGTAGGTATTATATCTTTTGCTCTGACGTAAGTACATTTATTTGTGATTTTTAACATTAATTGTTAAATATTTATGTAGTTATATATAGTTTTAAACGAACTCCCGGATCTAATAACGACACGAAGTCATTCGAAAGTCAAATTTTATGAACATTTGGACCATTACACCGCAACTAAATAAAAAACAAATACATATTAGATTGAGCTGTAGATGAAATTATAGGAATTTATACAATGTTGTGGTACACGCAGCTCTGGAACCATTTAGTAGAGGGTACCAAGGGTACAATTACAGCGAAATGGCCGATAAATTATATACCAATGGTTGGTGCGCGGGCGCCGCGTGACGAGGTACTTTGCTTCCGCGAAACGTCATCTAGCGATCGGCAAATTGCTGCGAATCACCGCTACACGATCGATGGTGTGGTACAACACTAGAGCATTGCTACGTCGTAGCTGGAATCATTTAACTGGAATTGTTGTTAATACGTCAAATACTACAATGTCTGAGTCAGTAGGAAAGGTACTTACTTGTAAAGATATAAGAGAGAATCTGTGTAAATCCGTACGATTAGTAATAAATGGTAAGGCTAGTTTAATGAAATAATCAAAATCTTATTAAGTACTTGATACTTAGTCCGACATTCAATTAGCATATTTGAAGAAAAAGTCACACGTTAACTTCGTGTCGGTTCGATCTAAAGTGATCGATATATTAACATCTCTTTTTAATTCAATTCGATATAGTCGCATGTGTTAACAAAAAACTCAAATTAATTCCATCTGAACTCACTTGGGATCTCTAGATGACCAAATTTCAGAGAAATTCGACGGCATCCAGAACCAAGACGAAATATGGACGACCTGATGGGTGATAGTTCATTCGACTGCATCATCCGAAGTCGCGGTTTCAATTCCCTTACAGTGAACATATTTGTATGCATGAAAATGTCTAGCCTAATGTGTTTCACCATGTTTATCCGTGTTCTAGAAACCACAGTACTATGGTTTCTTACATCCTTTAGGTCTGGACCTAAAGGATACCTAGACAACAATGTGTTCCTAGGATATTATTATTATTTTATTATTATTTCGAATTTCATTCGAGAACCAATGGTACATCAATTACAATTCATATATCGTCTCATGAATCGGTTAACAATGTTGCGAATCATTTGTTTTACTTCATTTGTTTCCTTATGCCTCGTTTGCGACGGAAACGCGTGTTGACATTACCAGAATAGTCCTTTGTTGGCTCACAGCCGTTTAATAACTTGAAACGCATTTATTTGAACCAAGAGTAACGAGTTTAATAAGGCGAGGTGAGTTGTAGCCTCTTTTGGTTACATAGAACTTTAAATTTTTATTCAAAACTTCTCTGAAGTCTCTCGTTATAAGGGAAAGAAATAAGTTATAGCAGAAACCTCGACCCAAAGGGTAAATTTACTTCCAATGAAGATTGTCATAGCTTTTACATGTTAACCTTTATTTATATTTGAAACCACCAAACAGAACAGTTTCTGTTCTGTTGTAAGTAACATAAATTCAATGACTTCAAATTTAAAAGTAAGTATTGACATTTAAACAACATTATGAATAACAAAGATCCTTCAATTTTGAATTCCAAACTCATTATTCATAATTATAAAATTTAGGCAACCGTTTTTAAATTCCGAGAAAATAACACGACTTATAATAAAGAGTTACAAAAAAACTTTAGTGGCCAGTTTTTTTTTTTTATTTTATTTTATAGGGGCTGTGCATATTGAAAAGAAATTGGGATGTTTGACGAGAAACATGTAGGAAACAATAGGGTATGTCGGCTAAAGTAAAAGCTCTCATTGTGGAATTACCCGGCGGCCGACCGTCGCCGACTCTTACAAATGGCCTGAGCAATAAAAGAGGGCTGTGAATTGTCCCACATTCAGGTTTGTGTTACTAAATTTGTATTATGAAAGTACAGTATCAGTTTATATTGGCCATCTAGAAAATTCTTTACAGAATACTATGTATGGCACAAGCCGTGCGAAGCCAAGTCATAAATAAAAATAATAAAGAATACTATGCCTGGCCGATAATTCCGAGTTCGAAATACAAAATTTAAAAAATAAACAGAGTAGGTGTCACACTTACAATAGACTAAAGTGTAATTAATAAACTAAAGAGTTTTGTATACTTTACCGCGGCAATTCTAGATAATAAGAGTTAACAGTTTAATTTGATTTCCTTGCGTTAGATTTAACCAAAAAAATCTGTGTATCCAATGTTACTGTAGATATAATAATTAAGAATGTAGAGTGCTAAATTGCTAGTGGGGTAAGAGCATTCTTCAACACCGAATAATGATGATGATGAATAAACTATTATAAAACAGATAATATAGGTACCATACCCGATTGGACAACTTGAGGTATCAATTCCCGATAGCTTTAAAGTATAATAAAGTCTGAATTAAGCACATGGCCAAACCAAAACAAATATTCAATACTATGGAATGTCTTTATCGGATTCGATAAAAACATTCCATAGTATTGATAACATTGCTAAATCATGAGTCAGGCGACAAATTATCGACTTTTTTTTACGTCTACATATCTATTGCACGATATTGTCCACCAATTCAGGTAGACGGAATACAATAATAAAACATTTACCTAAAAAAACTGTTCCAAAGCAATTAACTTGAAGTAAGCCTCCGTGGCGTCAGGAGGATTACAAAGGACTTATCACTTTTTTGTTCGACTTCTAAGTAATCTGTGTATAAATCCAAACTTTAAAGTCATTAAGCTAAAGTACAATTTTCCTTGTTATGTTTCTAGTATTGTGTAGGTGGTCACTCACGTATTTGTTTTTGTTAGATAACAAATTGGTCATTTTACAAGACCTCCGATGAAGTCGTTCGCGTTACGGCTGTGATGACGTTTATAAGCTAAATATGGGCGCTGATATTTATATCAATTCAATCAACAAACAATGTATCGATTAAAGAAATGAAGAAATAGAAATAGAAATAAAAAAAAATGTTTAGAAAAGGCCTCTTACAAGTTACAAATTAAAATTAACCGCACGTTTGATAGGCTAGTCTCTTTGCACTTGACTAATATGTTCCGATTCTAGACCCTAGCACGTCAGTAATAGAGATGTGTCTCCCATCGATATATAGTTAACTGGGTAGAGCAGATGTCGCTGGCGACAAAGTAAAACGTACGTGCTTGTCGCGTAAACATGCGATGATGTGTGGGGCCCACCACGCAACAATAGCTGCTGTGCAATTTGTGATTCAACCTTATAATACCCAGTAATTACCAAGAAAAGGCTGTTTATTTTTCATAACTTTTTGGCAGCCCGAGGTCTGTACACATTTCTACAATACATTCCTGTCTTTATATTGAGTACACACTATCAATCAAGATACATGTATAATTTGCATACTTACCAAATTTTAAAGAAAGCTTCTTCTAAAGGCTCAAAGGGGTTCATGCAATTATTTTTTATATTGAATGTCACACGAAAATCGTTGAAATTCAAATAAGAACAGTTCTTTCATTGTAACTCGTATCGAATTTACGACGAATATGATTTATGACCGTATTTGATGCGGATGGACAGACGGACAACAATAGGATCATACAAGTAAAGAAACGTCGGCTCGTGTTTTAGTATTATAATGCGGTCACACTCCCCCTCCTCAACCTGAATAAGCTTTTTTTATTACCTATAGGTAGGTGCTTCTCGGAAACAAATGTTCGATTACGTTTATCGCTTCGTTTTATAGTGTTAAATTGAAAAGAAAGTGGAAATGTAATGGCGTTCCCTTCAGTATTTAAATTAAACCGAGTTACGGTTTCCTGTCTGGCATATTAAAAGAATAAAATTTATTAAAACATAGTAGCTCTTCAAACGTTTAAACGCATTTATACGAATTGTTTATAAATAAGAACCCCAGGACTAGTTGTTAATACGACAAAAGTAGACACTCAACAGCAGAAGCAGTTGTAGGTAGAATCGAGCAATCTGATTATTTTTTGGAAGCGATTTATTCTTAAAATGTGGAAAAATGAACAAACGTTTTAGAAATGCTATCCGAAAATTTTATTTAATATGTCAAAAATAAATTATAAGCTACCTAACTTTTGTTACTACAATTTACTACATCCAAAAGTGTTAAAACCAAAAACCGTAGGAATCGTATTACGAAAGGTCAATTAAATCACAAACATCGACGTGGGCATTCGATACCTAAACATAATCGATTAAACACGCGCTCGTATCGAATACAATGCAGTTTCGGCACGAAATTATTTTTGACAATATTAGGACCACAGTCCAGGGCAGGCCTTAATATTACAGCAACTTATTTTTTGTATCTATAACATAGAGTAGGTAAAGGCGTAAACACCTACGTAGATACAGAATCTACTAATACGTGTATCTGTTCAGAAAAGCCTTTAAATAAAATCCTTGTCTATTATAAATGTTACCATAAAACTACATGTGACATGAAACTAGTTAATAATAATAAAAATATTGCAAAAGCTTATAGAACATAAACAATTTCTAAGAGAAGAGACACAGACTTTTGATTTGAAAATAGAACACAATATTATGTTTTTTAGTTATCTATAATTATAAAATCATTGTGTGCAAAAATGGAACACAATTTATTTTTTTAATAATTTAAGTAGAAAGATTGCAAAAGGCTTACTGAACATAAACAATTTCTAAGAGAAGACTTTTGACTTTTTTATTTATTCATAATAAAAAAAAATATTTTTTATATTTTCAAATCAAATTAGTTTTTTTATAATAGTTTATTACTTTACAATGAGTAGTATATTATAAGCCGCAACGCAACGTATGCTATTAGACAAATCCCGCTTGAATGTATTTAATTCTGTTTTTACGATCAAGTACGATTCTTAATAGACATAAATATAAATCTCACAAATCGTAAACAGCCGCTAATGTTAATAGCGAATAAAATTCCTGAAATTCGCTATAAAAACTGTGTATTGCCAGAAAAAAAAAATAGCTGACATTTGTAACATTTGAAGACATTACTCAGTTCCTGTATTTGTCATCAAAGTATGCATTAAGAATATTTTCTTTTATTTCATGTGATTTATTTGCGGTATTAATTTGGCGAGATGATGTATGATACGCCCGAGGGGAATGGTACCGTGGTCTTTTGGTGTCGCGGACATCGGACAGTGGGACAACACTAACTCTATTCGACGGGACTTAGATGGAGTTGAACGATTTATTCAGGAAAATATTTTATGTTCGAGTAGGATTGATGGAAGTGTTGATTTGAAAATAAGAGATATTTTATAAATGGTTTTTATCTTTTCTTTTTACAATTTTAATTTGATGGTAATTTTAATGTTATTTATTACTTCATATTTTAAGTGTTATAGAGTGAAGCAAACCTGTTTTTAACAGTAATTGTCGCTAACTGTAAAATTTTAATTGAATAGTTTGACGTGTCAGCTAAAATTAACATTATAATCAGTTAATCCGTAAAAGTTCCTGTTAAACAGAGTTTAACTTCTCCTTGTTGTCCGACCCTTGGCCGATTTGACTTTTATTAATGAACACTAAATAAATGCAAGCCGAACTCATTCAACCATCTGAAGAATAAATATTAAAGTCTGGGAATCTGACGGATCGGCTTTTATGAGAGGATTTGTGAAACAATAAACATTAGCATTATGAAGGAAACCGGTTCATTAAGTGATCGTAAATAAAGAGAGACGCTTAAGACTTTGTAATTTTTACCCAATAAAAACTTACAAATGACAGTGTCCAACATAAAAAGTAACATTCGGCTGCGTTATGAAAATAGATATATTACATTTACGAGATCAAAGCGTCGCATAAAGGTTAATAAAATCATTTTATTAGTAGCAGAAACAAAAGAAACATTTAAGACGCGATAAAAATTATTAATAGAGCGGTAAACGTTGGCGGGACGATTCGGTAAAATTAAAAATGTGTAAGACGGGTATTCCACGACTTTGATATATTAATCCACGTTTCGACGCCAGATTATCATCGAATCTGTGCGCGCGCAACTTTACAGGAAACTCGCGGAACCGCTCATCCGCGCCTCCGCTAGTGATGGGACATTGTGAAATGAATCACCAAAACTTTATAAAAATTTTCACTTGTAATTAAAATATTTTTTATTTTTTATTTTGAAATGACATCAACTACTAGGTAGGAAAGTATCAAACTTTGAAATTTCTCATAATAAAATGTGTAGCAATAAAATTGCATTAAATTTTCGAAGCGAATATCCGAAGCGACCACCTGTACAAGAAAAAGCTGTTGAGTCACATCATTAGTTCTGCGTTGATTAATTCCACTTTTATTTGTTTTAGAATCAAGCAGATGTGTGCGATGGCAGCGCGTTTGATCCCGATACGCCGCGGAGCGCGACGACATAATGTCTCTAGCATTTTTCACCACGTACCGAAAACACTAATCGATCATAATCTTGAAAGAATTCTAAGAAATGAGATAGTTCTGTATTTTTTAATTAAAATGTTCTTTTTAGATTCAAGTTTATATTAAGAATGTGATCTTAATATTTTGATAAATTAAACAGACATTCTAAAATGGCGCGTCGCAATAGATCTTCGTTTCAAAATTTGAAAATTAAACAATTTTGTTATACGTATAACATAATTGTTTAATTTTCAAATTTCCCTTCAAGGTTCCCTTCGAAATTCAACTCAATGTCAAAAACAAATACCGTGTTTTTATCTTACTAGTCGTTTGTTAGAGACTTGAATGAGAGAACAAATAAACCAGTAGCCGCTACTGGTCGTTGTGTAAATTGCATAATTATTAAACGAACACACGGGAAAGTCGGCTGATTGGGAAAGCGCATACCTTTATGTCATAGATGTAATTACAATATACGAAACAATACTTTAAGATTTATGTGTAATAATGGATGCGTTTATAATTTTCTTTTACCTACGCTTGTGTTATGTTTAATCTAAAATAGATGTAGTTCACCAGATCAGATCACATTTTGAGATAACCTTTCTACAGTATATATAATTAATAATTACATAATAGACATCAACAAACTTACAATTCGCTCACTCTACTTGTTCATTCATCCAGCATACATAAGGTTTGATAGTTAAATGCCTTTGAGTGCACCCACTGTACAGTATAATTCACAAGCGATAGCGATTTAATTCTAGCGTCGTGCTATTCACTCAAGTTATTCAAAAATTATACACGAAAAACGTAAGTTGTTAGGTAAAAAAATACTATAGGGATGTTCTATCTCTCCTTAATCATAGCTCTTTAGACAGCAATACCTAATTAGACTGGTTGTTATCCGGCATATCATCAAAGTAGCTATTAATCAAAGATCACTATCCACCATTTCTCTAGTCTTAAGTAACTCAATTGAAACTATTACAACAAACTCCGATATTTTTTGCTTGTGTAAATTTTACAATACCAAGAAATATAATTTAAGCTCGGATTTTTACTACAACATTACGAAGGTAGTTTTTTTATTGTTGTTGTATCTTAGTTAGGTATCACCCAAGTTGTAGTGATGCATAAATAGAGTATTAAAAATACTATACTTAACTAAATCTCTGTTTTCCTGTCCCTCGCACCAGCCGTGACGCGGGAGTGCCACCGTGACTGTGCGATATCAAAGCCCGTTATTAGAGGAAGATGACCGTCACTACGAGGACCGTTCGCACCTCTCCTACTGTGACGTAGCACTACTTTATTACAAACTAGTCTTGTGATGAGGGCAAAATTGAAACCGGGCTAAAAAACCTTTAGGTTTGTGACTTGAGATCTATTTATTTAAATTATCTATGTGTATTTTGGAAAACAAGTATAGGTACATATTTGTAAATATATAGACAACAGAAGCAATATCAAAAGTGTCATGAACGCGGTGCCGACTCTTACACTATTTAGATACCTGCCGTTCGAAAATTCGAAGGAAGATTTAAAAACTAGAATGTCCTATTATTTATTCTCTTGGTGTAAACATTCATTTTGTAACTTGTAAGCGTGTACCATCTTCGTCTTCATTTTCACGTTCCATCAGGTGAGTTGGAAGACGAACGCCTATTCCATTACTCAATTTAAAAAAACTACTGAGTTTCTTTTCGAACTTTTCTAAATTCGAACTGTCTAATTTCTATCAAGGCTGATTTAAACTAGACTTATATATTCTACTAGACGTGTATTAAAAAAAAAACTGATATGCACATATTGCACATTTCTAAAATGTTCAATTCTGTTTTAATTGAACATTGTAGAAATGAGTCCTATATCGAGCTGCGACAATGATTGCAGGTGTCAGTTGCACATCATCAATCTTCACCCTTGTTCTAATCGTGCAACATCATCCATTCTGGTTTATTTAAAGCAGACGACAACCATAGACAAACTAACTTGTTTTATTCAATATTACATGCATGAAGAATTTAGAATTTTATTTACATGAGATTAAAAACCTACATTGGATAAAGACAAAGAGTATAAGGACTTCTCGAAAGAGGAAATACTTGTGAATAAGGTGGCTAATAATTATACAATCGCAGATCTTTACTGGGTCTTATAATATGTATATGATATATAGTATGTTCAGTCTACGTATTGAGGTGAAATATGTCAAAAGAGGACAGAGTTTTTTTTTATGTACGCATAAGAGGTTGATGTGTTTAAACATAAAATTAATAGTAGAAGTATTATTAGCTAATTGCTTACATCTTTTACTAACACTTATAATAATAATAACACTAGTCCTTAAGTGTTCCCAATAATAATTTAGAATTTTATTGTAATACGACCTTACAGGAAGCTGGCCTTGCGATAGACGTGCCTATACGTCGGAAACTAGTCTCTACATTAATTCTTCTGACCACATTGACAATAATTTTATAAACAGAACTAGCTTCAGTAAATCAACATCGAGGTCAACAAAAACAAAATTAACTCACCCATTCATATTAAATCCACAATCAACCAAATGTAATAAGATCCCCGCCCATCATCGAAGTCGCCTCTAATCAATCAACTTTAGATTAACACTCCGTTTCTTAAGACTAACCGGACAAAAACAAATGGGCAAACCCATACTCGAAATCGAATTAACCGTATACATGTTTAAGACACCAATTAAAAGCTCAACAAAGGCTATCTTCAATGCGACGAAAAAAATTTGATAGATCAACTCTTTAACCTAATCTACAATCTACTAACTTGCAATTTAATTCAAACCTTACTCGATTGTCTTAAAGTTAAATTTTCAATGTCGCGTTAGAGTTAGAAACTTGAGAAGGCTGTTGGCACAACATCTTATATCGATTAAACAGATAATTAATCACGGAGAATGAATCCGAATGAGATGTTATTAGTTATACCACTCACTATTAACAAGTGAAACAATAGCTTAGATACATGCTGATGGCAAGATATAGGACTTTTATACAAAAGTAGCTAATCCCATTCCTCGAAAGTCATTGAACTTTTAAAACTTTTTTTTTGGTGGCAAAGCAAGAAAACAAGCATTTGTCAAAAGTAAAGTTGACCTGCATTTCGTAATAGAGGCGAGGATGTTGCTATCTACCAGCCAACGATTTCAGACAAAATATTTTGTTGACGAATCCTAACACAAAAAATTGCAATTTGCCCTAGTCGGGAACCCAGGACCTCAGAACCATACAACGTCCATACATAGTCCAACTAACGATCAATATAGAGCTGCCTAAAAACTAAAGACGATTAAATTCATTTGTTTATAAGTTCGTACAATACAAAATTTAATCTCAAGATACATATATAGATAGGTATATATTTATTGATCAAATTGACAGAAAAACTAACTTATGCTATTATGATCTTTGTGATAATAAATGATCTTTATATTGATAATATTCATTATCCTCTAAATACGTTTGTGCCTGTCTTTAGAAGATTATAGAAATCTCAATAAAGATCTTTGGTTAAAGTAAACATTTGTGAATATGCTGTGTTTATGGATAGAAGTAAGTTGTATATCAATTCGATCAAACTATAACAAAACACTTTATAATATCAGATAAGGAATGAACAACATTAATATATATATGTCACTAATCAGATTTTTTGTGGTTTATCAAAAAAAGTTGTCGATAATCATTATATGTTAAATGGTTATAAGTTATAACTATGTAAGTGTAAAATATCAATATCTTGTTATTTTAATCAGAATATAAAACTGATAAAGTGTAGTCCTCTTTTGAAATATATTTTGTATCAATTTACATGATTTTTATCTTTATCTGTATCTTGATCTTTTTGTTTTTTTTAATAATACAAAGTAGGTACTAACTTGTACTCGGAATTCATGACCATTACTTAAATAAATTATAAAATATTTTTCGATTATAAGATTTTTTTTTATAGAAAACGATATTTTTATTGCTTTCCTAGCTTTTGCCCGCAATTTTACTAGATTTTTCTAGTTTTTTTTCTGTTAGAAAAGTACCTGATTTCTGTTACCCCTGTTCGCCTGCAAGCGCATATGCTTTCATGTGTATCATTAGTATATTTTGATTGATATTGCTTTACTTACTGATATACTTTGGCACTTTGTAAAAAAAATATATATTCAATATCAGTTTACAAAGTTCACCCTGTATAAATTCAACGGCTCGCAGACGCCGATGTCCGATCAATCAGCGGCTAACGAGGCGATCACGTGGTTACATATAGCATACCCAACTATACTATCTTCTATCATAATTATAGAAGATAAGGAGACAAATTAGACTATCATAGATAAAGGAAATACTATAGATCCGGATTTTTAAAAATATTTTGACGGAAAATTAAGGTTTTTTTTTTCGAAAGTATGACTTAGTCTGACCTATTTGCATTGGCAATTTACGGACAAAAGTTATAACAGATCTGTATTAAATTCGATTAGTATGAGTGTTTACTAAGTTTTTTGGAATCAGGTGAATCAAAGTCGTTATCAATATTGTGCCTATATACCTATTGTAAAAAATTATATATAATATACCTTTGGCCCATTCGAATACTATCTAATCTTACAACTATAAAGTATACTAATTCCAAATAATTTTATCATAGACATTAACGATATCTTGTAATCAAAACAAATCAAACATACGTCAATAAGAAATACATCAATCGCTGTCAAATTACCATGTAAGTTTCCTCCAATTAAACCAGTCAATCGATTTGCAAAAGATATTTGAATCGATATAAAAAGCTGTATGACTGTAATCGATTAGTTTACAAATTAGAACACCCACTGTGTTAGGCGTGTAACGTGCACAACACTTTGATTAACATTTACATAAACGTTTGTCGCTGGCATTAAATTAAACGAGTCTGAGCCGGACAAAAATAAAATTTTAATTTCTTTTTTTGAAACTGAGACGAAGACAGAGTACGAGAAGGCGCGGGGCGTGCCTGACTAACTTTCATTACTCACGGGCAATAATAAATGATAAAACATTATTAATACGAAGAGATCAGTCCATTTGATGGCTCACACATGCTAACCTACGTCGAATAAATTAATTCTAATTATTAAACTCTGTTTACGTGCATACTCCCTCAGGCTGTGTAGATTTGTTGCCTTTGAAAGTGAATGTTACAAAGTAAAATAATATTATAATACAAGAAAATGTGACTTCATTTAATAGATAAACATATCCGGTTCCATTTTTGTATTTGAAACGAAATATTTATCCAGTGTAACCAAAGACTGTTCTTTTTTCTTTTTCCGTAAAATATAAAAAAAACAATTATTTTCCGTATCTAAGATAAATATGTAGATCAATTTAACTCCAGAAGCAATTAATTGTAATCAGTGTTATACGATTATTTTGTTGTTATCTCATCGCGTAATAATAACCAGAAGTTTATTGGCCAGTTGGCCGTGTGATAAATTGAATAATAATTTATTTCGAACAAGATAAGCGAGCGGTCTGATCGCACGCCGCGATACCTTCAACGTGTGAGCAAGGTGTGCTACACACTGACGCGTAATATTAAATGTTCAATTTATTGAACGCTGCCTACACTCTGACAAAATGTTCCTATTTCCATTTGGTATATGTTTTGAGCTGTAATTCTTGAGGGATTTCTAATCTAAATACGTTGCCGATTTTATCGCTAATACCTTATGGTAGATACTGCAATCCTACTGACTCTTATTGTCATAAATAAAAAAGCTTCAACAAATACAATTAGCTTCAATTTTGTTAGCAACCAGCTAACCCCCTGACTAACATACACACAAACTCGAAAAATCAATATCTAGTTAAGTAAGAATACCTTTTTGGTTACCCAACGTTTTACCCGAATTGTAACGATCGTGGCCTCGATTGGACAACTAAGTTAAATTACTAAGTTAAGTTAGGTTAGTGAATTATTATAATTCATAAGGCAACTTTCGAACGTCGGTGTGAGATACATCCAAAATTCTCTTTCAATTACGTACAGAGGGCTAACCAACAACGATGGAGCGCGGTCGTTGCGATCCTCACCCCTGATGAAGATATGCCAGTTTTAATACTTGCTGTAACCTTCTTACCACCGCTAAGAGAAAAATACCTACCGGGTAATGTAGTGCTGGGTGCGACTGAAGTTCATATCTACTTAGGTGGAAATGCTGCAGCTTCGTGTTAAATACTTATCCCGGAGAGAACTCATTTGGAGTTCCCTTCAATGGTAATTTAACACAAGACTGCAGAAAAACGTGTTTAGACAGCACTATTAGCAAAATGCTGTTTTTGCCCGTGACACAGTTAAGATACCTAATAGTTTGCACGTGAGTAGATTCACCAAAGTGTCACCGAGGGAGGTTACAAATGTAGTACATTGATTGCGATTTTGAAATGGACAAAGATTTTTAGAAGTATGTCATCATCACTATTCATCTGTTCAAGCAATGAAATGTTCTAGAAGAACGCCAGGTTAAGGTGGTAACAAAGACTTTTGGAAAAAATAAGGTTGCGTACAATAGCGCCAATAAAAAATAGCGTAAGTTGAGGAATCAATTATAGTTATTCGTTATCTAAATCGAGTAACATATATCATATATCCCACACGTTATTAACAAAAGCTGCAACTGCACAAAAACGATTGATTTAGCTAACAACAAGGCGGTCAAATATCAACATGATCTATCTAGCGACAATCGTGGCGCCATTTACAACAGAGTACAATTAATGCTAGACAAGGACAGTGATATAAAAACACGTAAACGTGAGTGAAACAGCCGTGGAGTTATCAATCACGCGCCCGCGCACCATCTCGACGCCCGAAGCGATCAGACGATCGCCCGCTTAATTATTTCTATTATGATATTTAAAATATAATGATTATCTATATGAGTACTTACATAGCGAATTCCCACACTCGTTTTGTATGTAACACGTCTATAAATTTAATGAATGATGCGCTTAGGTGCGTTAGTAAGAGTACATCGCAGCGAGGTAATGTAATCATAAATGTATAGGTACATCTATAACATGATAGAAAATGATTGACCATTATCCACAAAGCGTTTAAGTTTATAGTTTGTATAGATCAGAAATACAATTGAGGAAGGGGAGATAAAACCTTCTTCTTCTAGTTAGACACCAAACTATCAACGTCGTTTGATGTTTCAGGTAAGCTTCTGTGATTTTGAAAACGTAACAAAGATCAGAGCTAGTAAAGATGTCAGTGTCACCTTTATGAATTCGTAATCTAGTAGATCCCAACCTTGAAAATTTTGACATATTGCTATTAATAGGAAGTACAAAATCCGCCCAAACGAGACAAAATTAATAAAAAGTTGAATAAAAAATAGATAAGTTTATTAATTAATATTCTTCGCATAAATTAATTAAGATTAAAACTTTTTCGTATTAATTTCCTGTCGTTCATATCTCGGCTTCATTAATAGCTCATAGTTCCATAACAAGCTCCAACCTCGTCCATCACCGAAGATCTTATCACCGCATCACCGATCCCCACAATATAAAACCGTTTATACAACCAATGACTGATATTAGCCTGCATCTGATTTGTATCTAAACGCCACGGTAACCAGACCCCAGTTTACAAGCTAATCGTTCAGACAGAGATGTCTTGCTAGATTTGTGTTTCGTATCATTTCAATCGATGATCGTGAATGGAGCATTTGGAGTAGTGATAAATGACAACAAGTATCAATCGTTACAAAAGATTAATCAAAATATCTTAAGACCGTGGTTATAGAAATTGATCAGTAGCTGTAGCGGTAGCGGAAATGGTAGCAATAACTATGAAACTACTACTTACTATATTTTATGAGATTTGGTAATTCTAGTTATTTTTTAGATTTTTGACCCTTACGTACGCACGTACATTATATAAAGCATCATTCTTTTAACATGTATGAGTCGTAGATCAAATGGTTTCATAGAATTAAACTAAGAATTCGCCCCACATGTAAAATTATACTATGAAAATTAAAAATTCAATAAATAAACAATAAATTTTAAATTTTATACATTCCGACTCGAAAATCCCTTCAACGATTACAAAAGAGTTGATGATCTTCGAACGGCTAAACAGATTATCTTGAATTATATCTAAGAACACTCTCAATCAAGTCACCTTTCAAACAAAAAATCGCACTTAAAACGGTCCATTCGTTTGGGAGCTACGATGCCACAGACATACAGATACACAGACACGTCAAATAACACCCCTCTTTTTGCATCGGGGGTTAATGAAAGTAATAACGACAGAATTCTCGACGGCGCGATCGTCGCTTTACAGCTAAAATCTTTTAACAAAACGCTAAGGACGCGTACATGTCAGCGACCTTAAAAGTAAGATATGTGGGAAATTTACTTACCTCGCTTTTGCATGAAGGAGAACAGGTCGTCGAGGAATTCCTTCCTTTGAGGATCATCGCTGATTTCGTACAACTGTAACAAAATGAAATCGTATTGTTATAAAGTTACACAAAACAAAAATATTTTTTTGGTAACGACAGTGAACAGACTTATACTATTTTAACATAAACTAACAACCCGGCTTCGCACGGGTAGTAGAGACATCTTCAAAAATCATCATCATATTTAAACCAATTTACACAAAACGTTAACAAATTATATACCTAAATCTTCTTCATAAATCACGCTGTCTACTGGTGAAAACCGCATGAAAATCCGTTCAGTAGTTTTTCAGTTTATCACGAACAGACAGACAGACAGACGCGGCGGGGGACTTTGTTTTATAATATGTAGTGATGTGAAGGTTTGTATATTTGGATGTTTGACCCAATCACGCAAAAACGGCTGAACAGATTTGGTTGACATTTTGCACACAGATAGTTTATTACTTGGATTTACACATTATGATACATTTTTATCCCAGAATTTTACAGGTTCCTGTTCGATTATTAAAAAACGAACTACAAGGCGCATTTTACTTGAAATTTGAAATAGAAGTGTCTTATTTTACATTAATCCCGGATAAAAAGTACCTATCCCTTATCATACTCTAAGTAAAGGCGAAGTCGTGCGCAGAAGCAAGTTAAAATATAAGCTGATTCTAATTAAAAAAATGCATTTCCTACCCGCATTGCATTAAATATAATAAAGTAGTCATGAGACAATCGTCACAACGTATACTACGCTAAACGTTACATTAGTAATAATGAAGGAATTAATATTCTTCGGAAGCGATGTTCAACGGTGCGCGAGCGCATAGCCCACGTGCGGAGCCCGCATGACGGAACAAAAACATAGGAACTGCATTACACCTTTGTACTTCCCATACCTTAGATATGCATGTTTAATTGGCTATTAAATTGCTATTATTAGACGAAGTTTTATTATTTACTCAGTGGAATACAAAAGCCTAATTTAGTTTTAAATTAAGTTTATTATATGGTAGAAGACACATTAGTTTTGACACAGCAAATTTCTGTTTAAAATTGATTTTCTGTATTGGGAAAGCCAATTTTAATCAGCTGATGGAGTATGACCCAACAAATGTCTTCTCAACTCGGAGTTTCCCGACATTGGGACTACTCTCAACCACTAAAAATGGATTTTTTTACACACGTTACACCCGGCTGTTTGATCCCAAACTAGGCAGAGCATGTAGACAGACAGACACAGAACAAATGATCGTGCTCATCACACAATTATTTGTCCTGGGTGGGAATCGAACCTCTAGCTCAGCAGTTAGGATCACTAACCAGTCGACCAACAGGCCCGTCGTTTATAGACATCAAAAGTGCTATCACACAGATTTTAGGTGGGGATGGAGAAGAGCGACTAACTTATTATCGCTCTATGAACGATTCCAAAGACTAAACTACTGCACCAAAAGTGTACCATACCCGTTGTTCCTACTCATACTACGAGATATTTTAATAATACAGTACCTAACCCCACAGGGGTCTACAGATAGGACTACATAAACCGATGTGGCTTGCAAGGCGGGCCTTATAATCGTCGATATCCGCCATACATTTACACGGAACAATTTAAATACATTAAGATAATTTCGCCGTATCAGTAGCCGGTATTAAAGATAAAATGCGCATGGTTGATTGGCTCGGTGCGTGGAGCGTTGTTGAATACCAATCAACAAACTGTAGGTATATTTTAACAATAAACATTACCGGCGAAGTACCTAGTTCCAACCTACCTAAACCTGCCTGCAATAGTATAATTGTTTATTAGCGTTGATCAGATGTGTGTGTGTCCTGTTTTGACAGTATAAAATTACTTGATGGAGGACAGAAAGACGGAAGACCGGGTGTTGTGGCGCACGTTGCGACTGCAATGGGTTGATGGAGAGGACAGGAACATTTCAGAGCAACCGGAATTTGAAGACTGGTTTTATAAACTTTCTAAGACAGACAAAGTTTGTAAGTAAATGACAGATTTTTTCGACAATGGGACAAAAGTTTTTTTCTAAAGGGATTATGAGCTCTAGTAACTAGCAACACAGTGATGTCCCTCACATAATGTTAACGCTAACCGCGAATTTCTGCAAAGTGGCGCTACTCTCTCGTCGGTGCCTCCGATACAAGTAGAAATATATCTATTGTTTTCTGATGCTCTTCTGTTTGAGGCACTGCGAGGGGAAGCATCACAACATTCACTGTGATGGTATCAGGAATCAGTTTCAGTTAATGCAACCTGAGCAACGGGCATATGACCTGCCTGGTTAAAGTTGTCACCGTAACATAATTAATTGCAACACCAAACGTATTAATGCTGCCGTACAATACTTCTAATCCTAAGATCTGATAAAACGAATCTACTAAATCGTTTAAAAAAATCCGATGACACATAGATGGCCTCTTTAATGACGTTCCATGTCGCCGCAAAAGCATGATTCTGACATCATACACAAACAAAGGAAACCCCGTTAAATAATCACGCAAAGTCCGTTTACACATCGGAGCAAGAGTGTCCCGAAGCTGTGAAACACACGGCGCCGGCTACAACGATCAAACAGCCGTATTTGCATTGGCCGAGCAATTACATCGACGCACTTAGCGCTACGAAGAACTGGGCCGTGGTGAGACAACGAAACGCCATTTGACACTTCCTGTTTCCGTCTAACACCTTTGTATGTTCATTAGACTAAAAACATTGTGCAAAAATAGGTGCTTTTACGTTTGTGAGCGCCTACACTATGGTCCGATTGGACGTTAGTAAAAGTTACTCCTGCGGTTTATTCGAATACAAACTACTCAATGTAAGTATACTCAGTAAGTGATAACATTGCAAAATAAGAGGTGTAATGACTCATCCACCACTACGTAATGGAAACTATCCTTTTTTTTAAAGAGAGTTAAATTTTCAAAGTATTCTGCAATAGCCTCTCAGTCTATCACTACATTTTTTTTTTTGGTGGCTGTTTACCTTGTTTCCATACATGCTCTGCACAATGCCTATAGCAAAAAGGTGCTAGTTAAACGGGCTATGTCCAGTGATAGCTCCAGTAGCCGTACGCAGCTGATACGTGTCCTGCCGAAATGGCAACCTTGACAGCCGGCTGCTGATGAACCAATCTCGGGTGCCCGTAGCTGGCTTGCCCGTATGCAGTTGTGTTGATCTCTAGAGCTTCTTTACCTATCTATGACTGTCCGAAGGAGAGAAGCAATAAGAGCCTCAGTAAGTGATTACCGTTACTTATAAACAGTCACAATACCAGTGATATCCTTGTGTCCTTAAACTCGACTCCTACGTCTTGCAACTTTACTCACCAGTACAAAGAAAATCAGTACCACAGTAGGTCTTCTCTCTAACCGAGGTATTTTTCAAGGTGGAGGTAATACCTAATAACCCATTCGTGCGCCTCACTATCTACTACTTCCCAAATAGCAATTCCGTTTTACCCGTTGAGAAGATGAAGTTATACACACCGTCTCTTCGTCAACTTACATTTCAATCGAAACAAATAGTTTTTAGTCACAAGACATCGCCTGGTGGTCGAAATTCGACCATCCTACTAATCCTACTAATCCCACTAATCCCACTAATCCCACTAATATTATAAATGTAAAAGTTTGTATGGATGAATGGATAAATGGATGGATGGATGGATGCTACTTTTTATCCCGATATTCCCACGGGATCGGGACTTACGCGGGTGAAACCGCGTGGCGCTGCTAGTATTATATACGTGAAAGTTAGTGAGGATGTATGGAAGTTTGTTGCTCTTTCACGCAAAAACTTCTGAACCGATTGCGATGAATCTTGGTATGTAGAAAGCTGGAGGTGAAACAGCAGGGCTCAGGTAGTAATTAATATATATATTTTACTTATACATATAAGTTTAACTGTTAGATATTGTTAGGCTTTCCGTACCATGGTGGGTCAACATATAGGTGTACTTGACGTGTAGCTAAATGTAGCCGATTTTACGTAATTTTTCGGGTACCTCTATGCGCGAAATTTTCTTAAAAATGCGTTCAAAAAATTGTCTTCACTATATAAATTAACATTTAACATTAACATTTTGGTATTCAACATTTGGTAACAATTGTTTTGGTAATAATTGATTCGTTTAAACAAACGATTCAATTATTACCAAAACAATTACATTTGAACCGAGGAACATGCGGTCAAATATGTCCCATATCCAACTAAAACAAATGGGGTCCGTTGATCGTTCATAAATGGAACATGCTTTTTTAGTCGGTGTGTGCTATCCGGCGCTAATCGAAAACGTTCTGGGTGATTAATCGCGGGGGGCGAGTCCGAGTCGACAGTGACGATCGAGAAGATTGATGTGAGAGGCGATAGCCTGTTGCCGCTATTAAGAGTCAAGCCCTCTCGCGAACGCTCATGATCGTCTATTGACACCACCACGATTAACGTCACTACACCTGGAGTACTCGTGTGAACATAAACGATACTGTAAATACTTAATTTACGAATTCATATTTTAACCATAATGATATTAATATTCTGATATAATTGAAATAAAACTATTTTTCACGGATTCTATCGCGATTTATTTGGTGTTATTTTACTATCTATACCTACTGGTCCCGACGTTTCAGTTGCTTTTCAGCAGCCATGGTCACGGCAACTTTCGACAATATCATTCTGATATAAATTACACAGCGTTTACTAGACCTTGTACTATAGGTTCTAGAACAGATAAACATACTTGCACTTTTTGAAGTGAAACTTCTTTGGAATCGTTGATCTGAAATTCGATGAAACGAAAAACTCACACTAAAAAGAAATAAACAAGACAAACATTCATAAATAGGATTTAGCCTTCGAGAGAATGAGATAGAAAACAAGTATACAATGTTTCCTATAATCTTTGAAAAGAGACAAACATATTCATAAATAGGATTTAGCCTGCGAGAGAATAAGATAGAATACAAGTATCAAGTACAAGTGTTTCCTATAATCTTTGTCTTTGGGCCTGCGTACTACGAAGGCTTCAGAAAATGCGTCAATGCCAACGTGGTGTCATTTATGTGCATTTGCGTATTAAAATTCGCTGGTTAATTAATTTATGTTAATTATTTAAGACATCTGTATTAATTTGACCAATAACTTTTATATAAATTATCTAAAATTTAATTTATTAACATTAGTAAATTATTTGTGTTGATTTTACTTTTTATTTCTCATTCTCTCCTAGGCTACTTTTCTGAAGTTTCACTTCTGCCGTGTGTGAATTGCACACACACTTTTTTTGTACCTACACGCCCATTCAAATAGACATATCTATGCATGCGTACAAATATTTGCACTGAGCGGGAATCGAACTTGCAACCATCCACGTGGAAGTCAAATGTACTACCTCCGCGCCAAAAGGGTCGTCAAAATATATCGCTGGTTTGCGAGAATATTGACGTAATTCAATATTCAGTCGAATTGAACTAAGTATGCCAAACGATCATAATTCTTTGATATTTTATGGTGAACAAAGATGCAACGCCGATTTCGTGCTAACGTTTGTTAGAAAGCGACAATTTCATTATATATTTAGAACAAAATAATCTAGCGGAAATCACAAAACATTGCCATTCTCTAAAATCAATAATTTTTAGTTCCGTCGCTATTCTCGCAAACCGGCAATATGTATAGGCTAACTACAATAAATTGTTGCTTGTCGAAACTTTCCCATTTGCATCAAACAATAATTCACACGAAAGATCATAACATTATGCATTCCAATTATCGCAAAACATTGACAATGTTATAAGGGTATAACGTCCACTCGAGTAGTTCATGTCAAATTATTGTATATAGTCGGAATATTATCATAACAGGGTCCGGGGCATTGTCGCCCACAAACCGCCATATTTGAATCACAAAACTCGGTGATAATCTCCGTAATCTCTATTGTGAACTGCCAATTACGAACTCTCCCCTTCCGCTTGAATAAATAAATAAATATTTTGAAAACATTATCATCGTACCGTGGTAACCGCTACAAAAAAGATTATATTATTTTCCCATATTTTGTCGAGTCTATTGTAAACCTGATCTAAAGTTTACCCGCTTTAAGAACAACTTTTTAGTAAAATTTTTTTAATGCTGTGAAAAATTTGCTCCTTTTATATTTTAAATTTAAACACAATTATAGTGTAATTTAAAAGAAACGCGTGAGGTGTCTTTGGGACACATATTTAATGAATTGAAAAAATATTAAAAACTTAAACGTTAAAATTCCGCCATCTGTGAAACTTGCCATATTACAGTAGTATCGCACAGAATCCACAGGTGGCGGAAAAATTAAATAAATCAACTCGCGGTCAGCATTTTTCGTTTCGCTAACACTTTTTTCCGCCGAGCGTCTGAAGTGTAACGTGCGGCGAAAAACTTCGTTCCACTATAAAGATAATTATTTAAAAAAATACATTAATATCTAAATATAAACTAAATTACTCACAGTAAAATAAATACATATACAAAAAGAGCATAATATAATAATATGTAGTAGTACATACTGGTAACAGGCCCGTAAGGCTGCAATATTTTTACACTGTTTTTTTACTTTTTTTACGAGCTCTTATTTTCGCCGAAAAGGCGCTTTACGCTATTCAGGCTACCCTAGCCCCTAGGCCATTAATGTCTACACTAAAACGATGTCACATTTCTGTAACATTTAAAATCGTTCTAAAATTAAAAATCCTTTTCCTGTACTTATAACTTAAAATTTTACATCACTATAAGTTTACGTCTTCTTTATGATGCATGCATATATTAAGTAATATCTACTCTTTATTATAAAATGTGTGGTATTTAGCTATATACTGTTTTACAAAGAAATAATTAAATGAATTAGGGCAAAGACATAAAATGAATAGTTTTATAGCTGTTAAACTATAAAATTATGATTGCATTGAACATAAGTGGTAACTGACATTCAACATTACACTATTAAATCGAATTGACTAAGCTTTTTAAATATTCGTTTATAAATAAAAGGGTTTCCATACTTTTATGTTTAAACACGAATATATAAAACATTCTATTTGAAACAAATGGTTTAATTAATATGTTTAACAATATAAAAAAGAGGGAGGAATGTGCAAGTTGTAAATGTTTTTGAAGCGTATGTTGATTAAATGATCAATAACTATCGATGTTATAAAGTCGAATACATAGTTGCACATTAAAGTTGCGTATTTACGACCGATTTACAACAACCAATGACTTGTTGCTTGTGCGATGTGTCGTCAAGAATCGTAGCCCCATTCATGCGGTTTTATCGATATAACCTTTAACTCAAGGTGCTTTTAAATCAATCGTAATGTAACATGCATTTAGGTGTATACTGTTGAATTACACAGTAAATTGTTTATAAATTGTATACTTTTATTATAATGTTCTTTGGTTTACTTGCTTCCAAATTTGATGAATTACGAGAAAGACTGTTTATACTAATAGGTGAAGAGAAAACTTGATAGTTCTTTTTAGGAATATTGCGAGTAGACAGGAACGAATACAGACAAAGATGGAGAATGGAGATGAAGTATAGAAAGCCAAAATTCACGTTTTATAAGCCATGACCTGCCATGACCATAAAATAACAACACTAAAAAAATGCAAAGGACACAAGAAATATAAAATATAGTGTTCTTTTATTAAAGAATCTCGCCAATCGCCAAAGTAGCCATACGAAATCGGAAAGAGCTGACTGTAGCAAAAATAAAATTTATATTAATAAGCCTCTGCGTACCTATTCGGGTATAAATTAATACAATTCAATAGACGAAAAAAAATGTATTTTAAATTACGAACATGCCTACAATAGAATAGCAAACACGTCATGTTCAGATACGTATATCACATATTATAATAAATCAATGGCTTAAGATTGACTCGCCAGTATATGGGACAAGGTGTTGCCATTACGTTTGTATTATAAACATTCGATTTTGACATACATAGGAACTACTCTGATAGGCCATTGTGTTCACGAACACAGATGAAGTTTTTTATAAGGCCTGCTAAGTAAAATCAAAATCTCAAAGTGTTGATATCTTGCTTGTAAATAATAATTGTAAATATCATACTACTTAGTAAAAAATGGAAATAAAAGCATTTTTTAATGTAATTCTGCTTACCTACTTCAGTATATAGATTAAAATAGGACTATATACGTATCAATATTAAAAATTCATGTGACATTGTTATTGACAAACTTATTGACATTATCTTCTTAATTAAAGTAATGATCACTTTAAAAAGATTACATGTACATATTTTTAAAAGAAATAACTCCACTAACTACCAAAGCAACTAATTCTACGACAATCTAATGAAACAACAGCAGGCTTATACAGATATAAAGCTATATAACACATTTTCTTTACGTCTACTCCTCAATGTAAGCTACGCTGTCACAATAAACAAGCTTTTTCTACAAAAACAAAAACCGACAACTTTCTAACACTTAAAATACAGGTCAGTTCCATATCAGTTCCGTTTTCGTAACAACTCATTCATGGACATACAATCTCGTGAAATACAATTTACACTGGTGTTGACGTGGCCGTGTACACTAAATAATAGAAGACGAACTTGGCCGGTGCACTGACGCCCGCTTGGTGTTGCCGCGAGACAATTTCAAATTGCATGCAATAATTCAGTCGTAATATTTAAGAAGGATGCGTTTATAAATAAAGGCTGTGGTGGGTATCTAAACATAATAGTAACACCGTTTATGGTAATGTAAAAGATTTACACTTATTGCTTTTGATGGTTTACGGGAGAAATTACAGAATAAATTTTGCGTTTGCATACAATATGGTCGCAGCTAGGATTGTTTCTGCTTATTATGCTGTATACAGGCTGTACGTGTTTAATGAAATAGATTGCTGTTCAGTTTAAATTTTATAGGATGATTTATTTGTCTGGATCTAGAAATCTGGAGATGGTCTGAGATGATCTTAGTAATAATGATTAATTTCTTTATTATTTGCACGTTATTGCACATTATTTTCATGTATAATACACATGGATACGGATAAATCGTAGTTTTCCCCTGACCACATTATTTTTTGTTATCTCAGTATTATATAAACATTAGCAAACCAATTTCCTTATTTGGAATCACTAATGAAAACTGTTTTTCAATACGGTTTAGAACGAAAATGGTTTGTTTGCAATCCATCGCAGTTAAACGTTCGTAAAGTCTTCGTGTATTCGCATATATTACTACTCAGATAAAGCGACCTATATACCAATCGCTCGCTACCTCCGATGCAGTAATTATTGTCGTTTTCCGTTAGTAATAAATTATAATGTATTGATAAGTGTCATATGCTTCTACCAGATAAGGGGTTTTTCTTTGTAGTTAAATGTTGCCTACTGTGTATATTAAAAAAAAATGGTTGTTATATAAGATAATACTACATTGAAATTTACACTCTCTTTATGTCCACTTATTACGTTTTCAGTACTAAACCACAAAAAAAAATCAAAACTAGACAGACATGTGAAGGAACCTAACTGTTATTACTGAACCGACATCATACCTTTTTTTTATGGTATAGGGGGCAAACGAGCAGACGGGTCACCTGATGGTAAATGACTACCGCCGCCCATAAGCACCTGCAACTCAAGAGTCACAAGTCCGTTGCTGCCCTTTAAGGTGGGAGTAGAGGGCGACAGGGGAAGGGCGGGAATAGGGGAGACGGGGGAGAGGGAAGGGTTAGGGCCTCCGGTAATCTCACTCACGCGGCGCTTTCTCTTATCGTTGCGTTGTCTTGAAATTTAAGTTATGCGAAAGATCAGCTGATTTATTGATTCAATTGATTTAAATTTTTATTGATATTTGTTATGTGTATTCCAGCTTAACATCACTCTGAGTAAATATATTCAACTGTACACTTTTAAAACACTATAGGGTGTATCGTGGCGGGAGGTATAGACGCGGGGAACTATAGACTCTACTGCTACTCTACTACACATATCTGCCAAACTCTAAACAGACAGAAACGCTATATTATGTGGATGATTCGTTACAGATCTTCTCAAGGAGTAAAAGCTTCGCTGAAAACAGCAAATAATTAAGTCTCAGAGAGAGTCTCGCAGGTGTGTCCATTGTGATACTATGTAGCACAGTTTTAACCGGAGCTGTAATGAGGTAAACAAACGTTACGGGTGTGTGTCCTAAGATATCAGAGGTTGAGTATCGCTTAAGCCACCGCCGATGGACATGATAAAAATCATTAGGCACAGGTTACTAAGTAGTTATAGTCGTGGTAAGAAAAAGTGGCAATATAGTCTATTAAAGGTAATTATCACATTGTACTTATGAAATACATATATATGTATATATGTATTCAGAATAATATTCAACAAATCTATGTACACATTTATTTTCACATTATAATGTGACCAAGGGTTAAAATTATCTTTAATTTAGATGAAACTTATAACATTTGAAACATATAACCGCTTCGTGATATCTATTCCTATGCGTTACTTCTGGTAAAAATAAAAAGTATAGTTTTAGATTTTATACAACTTTGCAGCTATTTATGCACTTATACGGGAATTAACGCGATCACGAAAAGGTATTACATACCTCTGAATTGCCTGACGTTTCGACCAGGTTGCACTGGCCGTGGTCACAGGCTGACTGGCTCAGCGGTGCACGCCCTCCGTCGTCGAGATCGTGAGGTTCTTCATCCACCCGCACATTTTCGATATTTTTAATATTTTGATTTCGCCATGTACCGTCACATACTATACTAACAGTGTCCCTATTCTCTAAGCAAACCGATGTGCCCCTATTCTGGTGTTCACCCGACTGCGCATAAAAGCGAGGTGGCATGTTTTTTATCACTGGATTCCACGCTGTTGATAATTTGAAACCATCTTCCCGATTGAAAGTTTTGTGTTTTTTAATTTCAATCGCTTCACGTACAACTCTTGAGTAAAAGTGACGTTCCGTGGAGAGGACTTGCGTACGGTGAAACTCAATCCAGTGATTGGTGCCCGCTTCGAGTGCATGTTCTGCAATCGCTGATTTGCTAATCTGTCGGTTCTTCACAGCAGCGATGTGTTCTTTGACCCTTTCAGCAATAGTCCGCTTTTTTGTTCCCGTATAAGTGCATAATTATATCATGGAACGCGAAAGTTTAAAAGTTAGTATTTGCAGCTATTTATTTGATATAGGCATAGGATACTGCTGCGAATAGTTGTATACCTAGCAACATTACAGCAGCTTATACTAAAACTTACAGTTTTCAATATACAATATATACACCACATTAGTATAAATGTACAAATTGATTGAGGATATCATAGATTTAGATTCCAACATTATTTTCGTTTTAAAATGTTGCGAGTGAAATCATTTCACAAACACAAGTAATAATGCTTTTGAAACTTCATAATTTAAATCTTGACATGTAAATTCGATCGACAGAAATCGCTTACGTCTGTGACTTACATAAATTACGCATTATATGTAAAACATGGAGTAACGGAGAGGGCGTTGGCCGCGGAACAAAGCCTCAATTGATACACGATGTCTAGTGTCGAAATCAAAGTGTTACTACTAGTCTAAGCTAATGGACGACAGCTACAGAGCCAAATAACGGGGTTTTATATCTTTGTTAGACGTTTCAATGTGCATTAGTATGTATTTAGAAACTCATTCAAATTGAGAACTTAGTTTTTTTAAGTGTTACATGAAAGATAATCTCTCTTTCACCTTTTCGAGAACAGCAGCAATAGTGCGACAATTATTGTTTAACACGGTTAAAATTAAAACTATGGTAGATATAGGCGTATATTTTCAAACGTTATTTCAATATAATATTTCCGAACTGCTCTCTTTTCGATTTTCACCAGCGCTTTAAGGCGCTAATTCAACAGCGCTAGAAGATCTTTGTCGCACTATAAATTGCCTTCCTTGAGACTGATCTCAAAGCAAACCAAGACTGAAGACAGTAAAGTAGCATAAGCCTGTTTGTATTATATTTTACTGTGTCTGCATTTAAAAATTGAATGACATTTGCGTCATACGTAAAAAAGAACGAGTTCACCAATCTTAACCGTTTATTATTAGTGATTCAATTGAGGCAGTGGATAAAGCATTAGTATTATGATCAAAAAATTACAAGACGGAGTCTAAACAATCATTTGGCGAAATTGGAAGAATTTACAAAACACTAATGCGCTGCTCTACGTTCGTGGCAACACTATCCTAACTAATATTGTACTCGTAAATGCGAATGTAAGTTTGTTTTTGAAAGTTTTTTAAAGAAAAAAGTACTGCTTTCAAGAACTCGAGAAATAACTTATAGATAGTCGTCCGGCTTGACAAAATCGATTAACGCGATCTAAGACGCGGGCAACAGCTGCTTTATAATAAAGGTTTCAAATCGTTCCTATAAATAGTTCTATTTCTAAATAATATTCTTAGTTTCGTGATGAATTAGCACCAATCGGTGTTGCTTTGATAGCGGCTCCGTTGAACGCGCTAAGTGATTCCCATCCTCAATGTTTACTCATAAATTACTGCTCATTTGAGCATCTACCACTTGCCCAGATTGATAGGTTACGTTGCCCACACATGGGGTAATTACACCTGACCACATAACTACTATTAGATTTTCATGTTTGAATCATTAATTGCGTTTTGAAATATCAATTTCATGAGGGAAAAGTTAATGATAGTATATATTTTGAATCTGTCAGATGAATCAGCAATACTTATAATTTCAGTGTTGCAATTAGAGCTTGTCTATTTAGATTCTGTCATTGCTTAAATTTAAAAAACACTTCTTTCTGAATGGTTGACAAAAATGTTTTTCTATAATACACAACTAAGTATATAAACAGGCTTCTGTTAAAGATGCACACGGCTTGCCTGATGGCAAAGGGCTAACGGTGCGTAGAAAGTCTTGTTTAAGAAAAAAACTTACTTAAAAAAACCTATACAATGCCACTTAGTTACTACGACCGTTCCATATAATGCCGACTATAAAAAGTGAAGCATAGCCATCAAAATTATTAATCGTTAAGACTTTTTCAGTGTTATCTCAAATCAACATAACATGAAAGAAAATTCTTCAAAAGAACCTTCGTTATTCCAAAGAATTGGATACAAAATTCACTTTATTTCAGTCTAGCATTGAGATAGCTTTACAGGGGTGCGCTTTAGAAAGTTTCAACACTAGGTTAAAAACATCAATTTATCGGTCAAACTGATCTGAAAGAGTTTCTGTAGGATTTTCTATTTCGAGAATGTTTTCAAGAAAATCTGTTTTATTTTGCAATAGATTTAACTGAATACCTAAGCTATAGCTATAGCTAGCATGTACAACAACATGCTTAAGTAATGACGGATTTTGTAAATAACATGTAGGTAAATTAATAACGGTATTTGTTTGGAGATGTAATGAGTATAATTAAATTTTATGAAATTAAAGATTCAAGTTAAATAAACATGAAATAGTACCTAAGCCATATTTGTTGCCTGATTAAATCGAAATTCTACCAAATAACACGTATGAATAACTTTTATAAATAAATAAGCTCCTAACATATGAAAATATGTCAAATACGTATTTAATGAAAACATGACATTATTTTTTTACTATACATACGAACAACATAAATTCCAATTCACACTCGACCGGAGCAGTTATAACCGTCTCTAACCGGCTGTGACTTAATCCTGCCGGATAATTGCGGCTCGCAATACACAGTACACAGCTTTGCGGCCTGGCGGATTAATTTTCCCCGCCCTAGTTGGTGCTGCCCGCCCTAGTGTCACGTTATTATTTCATGTGATTATTTTTACCAATCAGATTTTGCTCAAAGAAAATATCTTCATATTGGTGTTAATGATAAATGTAGTAAGTTAACCAACAATTTTTGTATAATCAATTTCCACTTTGATAAAATTACGTAGCAAGATATTTTTAAGCCGCTTTAAAAAGAAGGTTAGGTACTTTATTCAATTACTAGCAATTCGCCCCGGCTTCGCACAGGTAGCAGAGACATCTTCAACAATCATCAACATATTTCAATCAATTTACACAAAATCTTAACAAATTATACACCTAAACCTTCCTCATGAATCACTCTATCTATTAGTGATAACCGTGTGAATATCCGTTTAGAAGTTTTTCAGTTTATCGCGAACAGACAGACAGGCGCGGCGGGGGACTTTGTTTTAAAATATGTAGTGATGATGTAGTAATTTGTATACCTACAGATACGTTACTCGATATTCCGATTTTAATTAACTACTACAACTTTTTTATTCTATTACTTTGTACACATTGTTGTGTATTGAGTGTTACAACTTGTGATAAAAAAAATTATAAATTTTCACTCACTGAAATATTTTAGTGGTATTTCTGTATTATCTCTCTTGTAGTCTTCGATATAAATTCTCGACTTGTAGATATGTGCATGTCAGGTAAAAAAAAGGTATTTTTTAACATTTTCTTTTAAGACTCAATGCACATATTGTACATCTAATGTCTTGAGGATTGATATTCGGTTCATTCCTAAAATAATCGTTGATCCACTAACTCTTTTATCCATCGGATTAGGTGTTTGCCATTTACTATAAAATACCGACTTTACTACATATACTACTACTTGTGTGTAACTTTCTTATTATAAAATCATAAGAGTTGACTACAAACAGACTAAACAACAATTAATTACTGAACACAATATGTGAACAATAAATTGGTGTCTAAACCAATTCGCTACAGTAGCGAAACTAATTCACACCCCTGTTCATATATGAGCACACAGTATAAATGGGCGAACACCTAACGTATTTATCTACGAGCAATCATCTCCCCTATCATAGCGGGCAATATGCGGAACCCCAAAATGTTCATCTAATTGGAGATCAAAGAGAGGGCGTGTAATCGCGTACACAAACGCGTGTTCTATAGACCTTGCTAAAGATGCAGTGATGATGGAAGTGTCTTCCTGAAATAATAATTATTTTGTTTGGAATTAGACATATTTAGTGATTTTATTTATTTTGCTCTGCGCACTCAACCTTCCAAAGACCACAGGTAACCAGAGCCTAGTATTGTGTTTCTACTGATGGGTATGGCTGCTACTAGATCTAAGAGACGGAAGAAAGGAGGAGATGCAGTTGTCCACAAAAGACAAGGAAAGCATACAGACTACCAGATAGTAATTAGTTGCCGTTGCAGACTATAAAAGTGAGCACATTTTGACCAGATCGGTAAGTGTTTTTTTTGTTTGAAAGGTGCCTTGATCGAGAGTGTTTTTAGCCGTTCAAAGATCATTAGCTCTTTTCTAATCGTTCTAGGTACTTTTGAGTGGGAGGTATTTCAAAATTTTTATTTATGGTTGTCCTAATATGTGTGTCGTGCAATCCATCAATCAGCCTATCGTTGTCCATTGCTGTATATTAGTGTATAGAGCCTGCAGCCTCTAGCCTTCTTTAGGTCATCGGTCCATCTGGCTGCGGGGGTTCCTACCTTCCGTTTACCGATTCGCGGTCTTTACTCTAGAACCCGACACGTGAATTATCCCCTATTTTTAAATAATGAGCCTTTTTCTCCAAAGTAGCAGTTCCTGTCCCCTCAGTTCAAAAGTAACATCTTCTGTGGGATTAAAGTGCATTTATATTACATGAATCACCTTTGGGGTCAAATATTATAATACTAAGCATTTAAAAATATGGAGTTAGACTAATTTACCGTGAGCGACACATAATACTTACATAAATGTATTTCGTTAATGCGTATGTCACTTTTAACTTTATCTATGCCAATGGTGTGCTCATTCTGCCTATTCCAGTACACAACAATCCATGTTGGTATACGTTGATGACCAAAGGCTGGTGAGTGCGTATTGTTTTTGTCAATTACGCGATTACTTGCGCGGAATAATTCTTCCCTGGTCCAATATTCGACAGCTTTGAACATAAGCCCTTCACTATTGTATAGTTGGTATGTATTCACGTTATATTTTAGTCATTGAACCTAGTAATTTATATCTAATAGATGAATACAAGAACAAAAGCTGTAAGAGGGTAAAGGTATATTCAGGAGACAGGAGCTCTGGAATATCAGTGGTGAATATCAACGTCTCTGAGAAGTACTTAACAAAAAGATAGATCTTTTTCCCAGAAACAGTATTATTTTCTTTTATTGATTCCTATTTCTAAAAGACAACCTTAAGGAAGAAAGGCTCTCTAAGTGCTGGAAAACGTAGTGTGGACATCCCCCACTAGATCGGCGACATGGTCAGTGTCAGGAAGCCGCTCGAAGCGATAAAAGACGACTTATTTCATCATCAGAATTTTTGGGAGAGGTCCATATTCAATAGTGGACATCATGTTTCTGAGGTGATGATATCTACAAACGCGACTATTGAATTGATGGATTAAGACCGCTTATCGCAATTACAACATTAGTGATGTGTTACGGTTTTTACTATTGTATTTTCAATTAAAAAAGAAGTGGTCTTAAAAGTGTAAATTTTAGATAAGTTTCTAATGTTAGATACATCAGAATCGTCCTATCTATACAAAGATTTTAGCCGTAACTTAAACTATTTGTTATTACATAAATAAGAAAGCACTGCTTCTTATTTATTTAAAATCTTGAACAATTATGCAATTTTATTTTCCCATCTTATTCTAAAGTTACTTAGAAGTCGTCACTTAAAACAGGCGAAGGAAATAATCATACATAAAATAGCATTATGCCTTAAGCAAACTAACTTTGACATTGGAAACTTTAAGAGGTACATAGTATTCAGGATGTTAAAATTCGTGACGTCTAACATAAAAGCTACAGGTATTTACTGAATAGGGCGTCTCAACAAGTAGTATAATACTATTCAAATAGGATTAAATGCACAAAGTAACTGAAACAAATCAGCTTATTTGTAAGTAAATACATTCATATTTACGCAAAATAACAAATGTTCTTGGCCGTTTCAACAGTTTCCCAAGTCTATAAATAACTTTTATTTGGCTAGCTGAATTTGTGCGTTTTATCTGCTAATTACATTGGCTTAAGTTTAACGTTCTAATTTAAAAATATATTATATGGTGTATCCATACTTTTTTTTAAAGGTGACCATTTAATGAAACAAAAAGAATATTATAATATTTAATAATTACTATAAAGTAAATACAAACAACTATTGAACGTGGGTTCAAAGCTATAGATAGTATTCGACGTAATAGTTATGGACAAGGTGAATTTTACCTAAAACGTTACAAAATCCGCGAATTAATTTTAAATAGATAAATATATATGGCACTAGCAGCGCCCCGCGGCTTCACCCGCGTAAGTCCCGATCCCGTGGGAATATCGGGATAAAAAGTAGCCTATGCGATAATCCAGGTCTCCAGCTACCTACATACCAAGTTTCGTCATAATCGGTTCAGTGGTTTTTGCGTGAAAGAGTAACAAATATCCATCCATCCATCCATCTAAACTTTCACATTTATAATATTAGTGGGATTATTTTAATTTTGGTTTAATTGTTGCCTCGCAATTAACTTATGCCTCAATTCTAACTATCATAAATAACCAAATATAATCTCCAATCTACTTCAAACCGATCAAATGGCAAAATATCGATTTATCCGAAGATTATAAAGTGTGCTGTACTGGCAGAAGATTACCTACCATAATCACTACGCGTCAGGTTGATTGATGTAGGATAATATCTGCATTCAAGCGAACATCGTTTACCTATAAACATCTAGGTTTATAAGTTCAATAACCTTCTACCGATATGTGAATACTTGCCTTAAAAACAACCAATGAAAAACTACAAATAGTTTTTCCTGAGTAATATTTTCACCTGTTAGGGAAATACGCTAAACGCGGCTCGGTCAACGCGTGTCGGAGACATTAGCGCGCACTCGTGACGCGCACACTTGCGTCTGCGCAGCCATTGATACTTACATATTGTGTAAGGGTGGCATCACAGTGTACTTTAAATAATAAAGTTAATAATTTTTAAGTAACACGATTTGTACAAATATTTGAAATATACCTTAATCAAGTATCTTGATACTGTGTAGGTATTCAAATGAGTTTAGAACTAGGAACTACTTAGAATAAAATACGGTATTTTTTTTCTAATAAATCGTGGCAATAATAGTGGCCAATGGACTTTACCTGAAACCCCTAATTTCAAGATGAATGCATTGTCTTTACATCCTAAATTATTAAATATTTTTCCATTAAGGTACATAAAACTGTGAAGTTTATTAGTTTTGAATTTGAATTAAAATTTAAACCTACTTCATCTTACTATATTTTGTACTGTGTTTTAGAAATGTCAAACATAAACATTCCTAATCCCTACTTAAAATTCACATTAACAAATTGTTTAGTGATAATTATCGTAACTTAGAAGACGTAACAGCAAATAACTCACATGACCGAATACTTAGTAGCTATAAAATTAATAAAAAATGTCCCAAAATGGAAGTTCATACGATTTCTATTTGACAAATCGCTCCAAGCCCAATACTTTAAACACCGTGTTCAATTCTAGACAGTGTATGTACAACATTAACACATAGACATAAAGATCGCATGTTAACGCGCTCACAAACCAAAGATTTTCACCGTATAAGGTGGTTAATGAACACACACTACATGGAACATGCATTTATTGGTCCCGCGAATGGAGTCCAGTGTATTTGCAGGTGTACAGGCTAACAAACGGTCGGTCAACGCTCTCAGTGTGCAAGTGTGGGTAGTGTTGCCAGCGCTATCAGCGACAGATCTGACGCTTTTATTTAACTATTTACTGCATTTTTTAAGTACAACCGTAATTGTTTGATGGGAGAGCTTCACGAATAGATTCAGACACGAAAGACAGACTTGGAATAATTGATTACCTGTGAATGAAACACATTGTGTTTTCGGCAGTGGATAGGTGGATAGTGGGTGAGAAATAGTGGGTTAAATACATTAATAGAACACGTGGTGGTTTTAACACCCTTCTAAGTTTTTAATGAATATGCAAATGTCATCAAAGCAAACTACTATTATGATGTAACAACTTATTTCGTATATCGTGTAGTGTTTATATTCTAATTAGGTAAATACTTGCATCCGTATTAACTATAAATATAAGACTTTATTCGCATGGATTGACGACCAGCAAACATATTTATACTATAGCATTTATTCTACCTACCTACTTTCTTATATTTAACTCATTATTCAATTTAGGTAACGATTTTATTTTGTATTAACTCATTAAGTCATTGCGCTTTTGTTCAAAAACGTTGGCAACACCGAATGTGGGTGCTGTTTGCACACAGGCATATCCTTGCATGTGTAACTACATAGTTGTGCACACACGTGTAGGGGAGGAGAGGGAGGGGGGGATGACCACAGCTCTGAGCGACGACATGCTAATTTCTTACAAAGCCCAACAATCGCTCTCCTGGATGTATAAATACAAGTGACACCCGGCTCTGAACATATTTGCAATACTTTTGTTATTAACATACAAGAAAGTACGACTCTTGATTTCATATTCAGAAAATAGTTACTAAAAGTGGGGGCAATCAAAGTCTGTTTAAGCTATGTTGCTCGGCTAAACTCAATGAAAACGAGTTGCTTTAAGTTTGTCAAAAAGGATTGGTATGAATGAGAATCACGTCAAGCAATTTTTTTCTAATACAACAATAACAAAGTACCTACAGAAGTATTGAGATAATCTTTCCATTTGAAATGACTCCATTACTCAAAAATGCAGCTTTTAGAATAATAAAAGCCACGTGGTATGAACAGATAAATCATTAAGGATAAAGAAGGGTTCTAATCCGATCATTAAGATATGTTGTCGTTATAAAATCATCCGTTTCACGCATTATGCGGTCATAAAAATAAGATGCATCATAAATGTAAACGGATCTAGTGAGTTTGACCACCCCGGACACTACAATTCTTGTCACACTAAAAGAGTAATATAATTATTTGTATTAGAAATAAATCGGGCCCAAATTTTGCTTGCTGACCAACGTACTACAGAAGAAGTAGAAAAAAGAAGATTGAAATTGAAAAAATTGAATTGAATTTGAAATGACTCGACTACATTAGGTTACAGAAAAAACGATCAAAATCTCATGAATGGTTATCCAACTTGATTAACGTTATCGTCACCCCAAAACTATTTTGCTTTCACTGTAACTCCACTTTTGTTCTTTTGTTTTTGTTTAAGCTTAAAAACAACAAAAACTAATTTTAACAAAGAAAAATAAAGAAGGACGTTTATTTGTAGGTTTTATATCTGATAATTTACTAAAACTAAATTAAAAAAAAAATGCTACTAAAAATGTTAATCATGTCATCGGAATTTCTATCTGAAGCTATAGCATCTTTTTGTACCAAGATCATATTGAAGAATCGGTTGTCATAAGCAATTAATCATTGGTATAATTTTGAAATATATTTAAAACTTTCCACACAGACTGGGATATCCACTCAAATACAGTCAGCAACGAAAATCGTTTAACATTCTAATTGTCAAACCACTATACTATAAAAGGTATTAAGTACTAGGTACAATATAGAAATTATACAGTTTGTCATCTGGGAACGGGACAATCTTTCGCGGAGTCTAAATCGGAGGAGTCTATCGCGAATGTTTATATGTCCAGTGACTTTTGTACCTAACTGAATAGTACATACAAAATCGGTTAGCGTTTGTGAACTCCAAACTCCTAAATATAAGTGTAACTTATTCGGTACCTATATTTAAAAGTTGCTTAAGTCATGATATTAAACGGTTGTTAAATGGCTCATAAATAATCCAAATTTATATCGAATCCATTTTTTTAATCCGTCCGCTTCTAGTTATTAATTTGGTATCGTTTTATATTAAAACTATAATTAACTTCCTCATAAAAAGGTCCCTTTAAACAGATCAACGGCTTTTATTAAGAGATTTAATATTCAAATAAATCTTTTACGCTTCATTCCCCTATTTTATTACTAATTTATTTTATATTGTTTAAGCCAGGTCAGGAACTCAAACTTGTTCCTAAGATTATTTCTGTTGGAGCCTTCGAAATATTAAAATGAGTATTCAATAATAATTTTATGTGCGAATATAAAACTGCAGAAGTATTTATTGCAATCAGCGACCTTACATAGTAAAATTATTATACCTACATTTGTAAGTACGTTAATGTGGTGTGGTAGGTAGGTGTCACAAAACATGGACATTAATATTTTATATTATTTTATTTCTTAGAGACTAGTAACGTTCGCTACTAGAATTCTTGTTAAGCCCTAAGCGACTAAGCGAATTTGACGACCTCTGTGGCGTCGCAGTAGACCATTCCACTGCCACGTTGGGGGTCGGGGTTCGAGTGCCGCTTTGCGCAAATATTTGTATAGATATATAAGTCTATTTGCCTTTGTCTAGGCATTTCTATGTTTAAGTAGGTATGTTTATAGCTGTTATATAACCCATAACACAACCTAACGTGCCTAATATGTAAAAAAAAACTATAAATTATTTTTATTATTAAATTCTTGTTCTAAGAGTGAGTTCCCGTCGTTAATGTAGGAGCTACACAGCACTTGATCCTGCAAAATTTTTATCGCTGGTCTGATCTTACTCATTATAATACTATCGCTTTCAATAATCAACTGCTTAAGTTGATATACTAAGGGTGTAACACACTTTTACCAGGTGTAATTTTTAGTACAAAATTTATCTCTAGTGGATAATGACATGTATTTTCAAGTATCCTGTAGACATCGAGGTACTGGAAAGCGTCGTAATGTGACTACTAATTAAAGGTATACAGAAGTTATTCTGGCTTTAGTCTTAAAGCGAGATTTTACGTATACACTCACGTTATTGTTACCTACGATTTGTTTGGAATTTTAGATTAAGCAGTGGGTTTGTATGGAATTAATACTACTAGTACCTTTTAGGCAAGAATACTTTGTCACCCATCGCGTCATCACTTATCATCAAGTGAGAAAGTGTCAAGTTCTTTGAAAAAATTGTTTTACTGTCTAATTCCATAACAATCATTTAAGAAAGACAACGTAAAAAAACTTGCTCTAAACAAAATCCAGAATCGAATTATTTAGGAACATCGATAAATTTAAACATATTTCAAAGAAAGAATCTAATTGTTAGTTTTGTTATTTCCTAACGCAATAGACAACTTTAGAGTTTAAACTAATAAGTATTGTATTAGTTTTGCATGAAATGACTGTTTTTAATATCATAACTTAAATTTGAATAAGAAGTAGGACAAAAAGGAAATATTACAGGCATAAGACACAGCACTATTAGCGTAACTCTGTTTTTTTTTCTGCTGATCAGTAATATCGCTAGCTCTATGGAAGGGTTAGCAGGTAGATAGGGTTGGGTTTAAATGTATAAAACGGTACATATGGCAAAACTACATCTAACCTCGCAGCCCAAGGTAAATAATATTTCCATGGTTAAGTCTGAATGTTTGTAACTGATTACTGATATCATCCATCTAAGGATCAGCCAGTAACATCATTGAATCATTGCTTAACCACACTGAGATATTAATTGAAGCGGACTCTTCTATACCGCAGGTCAAATTTAGCACATAGGTTAACGCATAACAATAGCACACGTTAATATTAAGTTTTAAAAAAATATTTAAAAATGAGTGTTCTACGGTGACCACTTTGAACCAGACGAACCGTGTACCACGTATTATTGTTTGCTACATAAATGGTATGGCAGCTTAAGAATATTTTTAATACGCTCAATGAAATAAGCATCGCTTTACTTATTATTTATATTTTATTACAGGCAAGTCAAAGTTATAAGCTATGTATTGTATTGACAGGTATCTAACATTTCTTTAATAGTAATTTATCGAATTTATCTAAGCCTTGTTTACAATCATTCCTATTTTAACTATTATATTAGTATTTTTAATTATATTGTTATGTTATGTTAATTACAATTACGATACTTAATATAATAATTTAAGAAAACAAAAATCCTTAATTGACTGTTTAATCACTTGAGGTCGTTAGTGATTCTTCATATAAACAAAATCATTAATCATTAATATTAAATAAATTAGATGCTATAAGCATTTGTACCTCTATGTACACAAGATTACAAGGGTCAAATCTTAATGGTATAAAATTAGTTACAAGAAATAAGATTGATAACAAAAGTCACCCATAACATTCAAACTCAAAACTCAGTCTCATCTGTTAAATTAGCTTGCTTAAAAATAAAAGACAGTTAATTTGAATAAACGGTTATTCTTTTTTAACAATAATTGACATCATCCAAATGTCAAAAAATAAAAATATTTCAATATTCGAATTCTGAACCCCCAAAACTTCATCAACATGACAGTAGTTAATTTGCAATCGTATGGATATTAATTAATTATAAAAGTAAGGTCGAAGTAACTAATCAGACGATTGATAAGTTAAGGGTAAAATTTAACATTATTTAATCCAACATATTTACTTCTATATAAAGATTCATCAAAACATTCAAAATTCGTCATAACTTTATCCAAACACTCGCAGCAATGCATCTTAAACGTCAGAATTAAAATCGTTAGATGTCAAATTATATTATTGAATAATTCCCAGTGTTAATATATCATTCAACATAGATAGTTAGATTTATAGGCCGAACATCACCAACTTCCACCGAATTTCAGATGACAAGCACAAGGAGTAATGTATTTCAAACGTTGAAACGTCATAATTGAAATCTTTTGGTGACAGAGTAAATATGGATAACCAGCTAATTATTTTCTAAAGTATTTCTAAAATTGCGGCACCCACTTCATATTCATAAAACTAACAAATCATAACTATTGTAATTAATTATTAATTTTTAATTATGATCTACCCACCTTTTTCTTATCAACCTCAAAAAAGTTCGGCATCTTCGGAGGCTCGCTGTGCGAGTTCTGATGATGATGATCCTCCATAAAAGAGTTGAAGAAATCCATGAATTCCATTTAATTCAACTTTTTTGCAAGTCCAATAACTCACTCAAAACCACAATAGGTAATCAATTATCCGCGGCGAACTAATAACTCAAATATGTAATAAGTCGAACGCGCGACATAAATACGTGCACAATGAAGAATGGCGGCACGCCAGACGTCTTGCTCTTGCCAACATCCGATATAAACTAAATTGAAAATTGGAAACAAAATGCAATGTTCGAATCTTGATATGACAATAATAGGCGAGACAGAGATAAACGGAGCGGACCTGCGCGAGCAGGACGACGCGAGACACGAGACGGCTCCGCTCCACCCCATCGACATTGGCGGCGCAGGGGTTGTCGCCAGACGATCTCACTACGAATTTTAAAATCCTACCTGCTTACTAAACTTAAACAACAACCAAATATACAAACGATTATAACCTCTATTCTTTACGCGAAATACAACATTTTTGTTCCCAGTCTGAAAGTAATTACGCTTTTACAGAACGAGAATTTTTAAGTTGTAATTATAAATAGCGAACGCGTTGATAGAATGCGCAAGGCTATTCTGAGTATTTGACTTGTTTTATAATATTACATTGATGATTGAAAGATATTATTTCAAATTAGTACGTGAATTGTGAGCAAAACAACACATAAAAGTACAAAGAGGTTCTTAGATATGTATTTATGTTTTGAAACAACATTTGGGTTAACAGAATCGTAATTTACCAACGGTTATACCTATTGAAAACCAATAAACACCACAGTCAACGACACACGCACAAGCATTAGAAACGTAAACCAAGATACGAGATGTCGAATGAACAATAATTCATGCATCAACATTCAACGGGAAGACCCTTTAACATTTCAGCATAAACATGTGAAACCAAGTCGATGTTCGTAGAGTAATTTCGCTGTCATATTAACAGCGACTGTTATACTTACGAAAAACTGTTCACAAAATTTCACCCTCCTTTGCACAAATTGAGGGACCCACAATAATTTCGACACAAAATTATATCGTCATTTCACAAATAATCAATTAAATTTCGACCATTGACAATGTCATACAATTGCATGGGGAGTTTATCTTGTTATTGATATCTTTATAAATGGCGTAAAGTGGGCGAATCTGGTCATACGGGCACTTGAATTGATACGGGTGGATTTGCAGGGTTAACATGTTGTGACAGGTCCGTTAATCTCTGAATGGGTTAACTATTCATTGATACAGTTGAAGGGAAATTTTATGTTTCTAATTTTGATACGTATTGAAAGAAAGAAAGAATGAAAATAAATTTATTCAGAACCTGCAACATCCTCGTACATAACATAAATAACAAAAAAAAACTATAAATCTAAAATTATTTTCGTACATTTATGCGGGCCTGAATAGGTCACCATCTCAATATAATGCTGCACCTAACAGTCACCTAACAACATGTCCAGCACTGGTTTTCAGATGGCGCCTCTTAAAGGGACGTCACGTACGTTTTGACATAATTAAACAAAATACATATTGGTACTTGTCTTTTAAAAATAGAAGTAAGTAATGGACTATTGGAGGCTACTACATTTTTATCATTTAGCGCAATGCTGCGATTGAAACTAAAAACTGGTCTTACTAAGTACGCTTACGCATAATGAATACATTTAATGAATTCTAAACCTAATATACATGTGTAACAGGGGTGGTGCTTTCCAGCAACAGCCAGTTCGATTTACAGGTATGCGACAATGACCTGCTCATCCATCCGTATAAACAATATCCCTTTCCTCCCATTCCCTTACCTTCTTAAAGGTAGGTAACCTTCCCTTTCAATGTCCTCCAAATTTTCCTATCGTTAATGGCCAAAATTCCCGGTTGACGGCAATAGGATTGCCCCCTAGTACGTGATTGGAACCAAATTACGGTTGGCAAAATGTGGTTGTTTAATACATCTCTGCCTACCCCTTTGAGAATACAAGCATGAGTGTATGTATGTATGAAATATACCTCAGGTCAAAGAGGCGAATAGCATATGGATAAGACATAGAGAGGGATTTACAATCCCGCACCGCTTTTTGACCCCCGACGCAAAAAAGGGGGTTATAAGTTTGACGTGTCTGTGTGTCTGTCTGTGGCATCGTAGCTCCCAAACGTATGGGCCGATTTAGGTGAGTTTCTTTTCAGGTAAGTGTTATCAGTACATATTATAAAACAAAGTCCCCCGCCGCGTCTTTCTGTCTGTTCGCGATAAACTCAATAACTACCGAACAGATTTTCATACGGTTTTCAGCAATAAACGGAGTGATTCATGAGGAATGTTTAAGTGTATAATTCATTAAGGTTTTGTGTTAAACGGCTGAAATATGACGATGATTGTTGAAGATGTCGGAAAAATACTTTGCGGCCCGTGCGAAGCCGGGGCGGGTTGCTAGTAATAGATAAATTACCCCCCGACAAAGAACAAATGATCATGGTCAACACACAATTATTTGTCCCGGGTGATAATCGAACCCACGAACTCTGTCTCAGCAGTCAAGATCACTAACCACTAGACCGACAGCCAAGACATCGTCTTTACTATGTAACAACAACGCAGGAAATTTTGAATGTGTGATACTTCTTCAGGCCCTGTGATCTACTGCTGATATGGAAAGATCTTACCGTTTTTTTGCACTTTTCTTAATGTTATCCCCAGTCACGCTTTCGTTCGAACCAACTACACGTTAGATGCTTTTTTTTGTATTAAGTGCTCTCGCTCGAACCAACTACATGTTAGATGCTTTTTTTTGTATTAAGTGCCATTCTTCTGCTCCCATCCTTTTACTATAATATGGTTAGGTGGCTGTGCAACCATATTTAAATATGTTTAACCGGGCAGTAAATTGTATTTTTTTTTTTAAGTGAAAACTTCTTTAGGCACGTTGGGCACTTTTGGTATAGGGAAAAAGCACTGGAATCGCGTTACCGTCCGTGGTGGTTTTTACTTCCTACGACTGACTGTGTTTTTGTAGCTGTCTTTTTTCCTGACTGAAACTGAATAACATTAGTCAAGGCAAGTTCCTTTCGTGTCAATGATTAGAACTGTTTAATAGTTTAAATAGTTTAAAAGAATTATATGAAATTACATCTTTTTTTTGCTAAACCTACCTAAAGAAATTACTTATTATATCTTTGTGCCATATGTCTTAATCTTAAGCTTGCTTTGTACCTTAGTGATATAAAAAGACTGACTATATAATATATATATTTAGTCCCTATAGATATAGTAATTTCAACTTTAACTCAGACTCGTATAACGAAGAGGTTTTGAAATACATGAACAGAATTTAGAAAGTTAAAGATTTTTATTCCGTACATAATTTGCAAAAAAGTACCTACCTACCTCTACTACTACTTACCATCCAATACGATAGTCAACTATCAAAGATAATCAAGTTGTCTTTATTATACGTCAAAAAGGGTATCTTCTAGAAGAAGGTAAAAACTTGTATGAAATAACAACTTGTGACGTCGTGCTTTTTTGTATTTCTTTTTTTTTTTTTTTTTTTAAAGACAACTCCCGCATTAGGAATTACTCCTGTGTCGCGGGGGACTTTACAAACATAGAAACAACGGACACAAAGAACACCCAGACTCAGGTGGGAATCAAACCCACGACCTAGAAGCATAGCGGTCAGGGTCACTAACCACTAGACCAACAGGCCAGTCAAGTCAGTATTGAAATAATTAACTTTGAATGTTTAAAAAACAATTTAATTTTTCAAAGTGTTTAATATCTCTTAGGTAGCGTAATGGCTAAGGCGCCGGACTTAAGTTTAAGTGGTTGCGGTTTCAAACCCCACCCAGTGCACTAACGACGTGAACCCACTCCTAACACAAGGGGGTTAACAAGAATGCTAGTAATATGTGACCTAGTATATTAACAAAAAAAATCATAAACAATTTATTTTAAACCTATTTTCAACAAATACAAGGGAATCATTCAGAATTAAGAAAAACACACATTGCATAGAAAGGGTATGTTTTTATGGTTTGGTTTCCAACTATTCGGAGGGAAAAACCCACATGCAGTTGTTTTAAGAATTTAGAGAAAAAAAGCCACGAACATCCCGATGACGTCATACTAGCCCCTGTCGTAGAGCAATTTTTCAACTGCCGGTGCTTAATTTTTTAACTCCAAGCAAATTAAGAAATAACATAGAGGTATGTTTATTGTATGTTACTGAATCACATTTACAAAATAGCTTCACATTACTGTGTACAATTACCATATGACCTCTAATTACATAGGTCAAATATCTAATTACTACCATCCCGCCCCGGCTTCGCACGGGTAGCAGAGACATCTTCGACAATCATCATCATATTAATACTTTAACCAATTTTCACAAAACCTTAACAAATTATATACCTGAACCTTCCTCATGAATCGCTCTATCTATTGGTGAAACCCGCATGAAAATCCGTTCATTAGTTGTTGAGTTTATCGCGAACAGACAGACAGACGCAGCGGGAGACTTTGCTTTATGATATGTAGTGAGTAGTGATGTATACATATATACAGTACATTTGCAAATCCGTCAATTTACTTATGAAATTTTTACGGGATTTACATAATTTCTCGTACCCTAGAATTCCCAAATCATTTTCAATATTATCGTGGATCAATTCATTCGATTCAGTAATCATAGTACTTAGTGTGGAGTAGACTTGAGTAGCCTGTTTAACTTTTCCGAGGTTTAAATATTATTTTTTTTTATGTTATAGGGGGCCAACGAGCAGACGGGTCACCTGATGGCAAATGACTACCGCCGCCCATAGGCACCTGCAACTCAAGAGTCACAAGTGCGCTGCCGGCCCTTAAGGTGGAAGTAGGGGAAGGGAGGGAGAGGAGGGGGGAGAGGGAAGGGTTAGGGTCTCTGGTAACCTCACTCACTCGGCGAAAAGCATTGCTTCACTGTCGGTTTTCTGTAAGGCCGTGGTATCACTCCGGTCGAGCCAGCCGGAATAACTTTTATGTTACTTCTGCAACCAATATCTTTATCGAATGTGTCCTAAAATCTTTCAAACAAACCATTTCTAGCTACCTACCCACTGTTACCCCACATGCAAATAGGTACCTGAATCCGGTCGCTTAGTCCAGGTATAAAACAATCCCAAATATAATAACAAGTAAGATACGATTCACTATTACCGAAAAACAACATTTTGAAAATCATAATGTCGAACTGCAATAAAAATTACAATAGAATAGACCCAGTTTGACTCAGCACAGTAATTCTAGCAAAAAACATCCTTCAAATAACGATTAAAATATAATTTTTGTACTCACAAACAATAGGCCGGCAAAGAATGTTTATTATCGGAAAGGAAGTGAATAGATACGGCACATTATTGGAGATATTTCTGGGAAATGGTCTGTGAAACTATGAAACAATGGTCCCAGGAGGGGACTTATAGTTTTTATTCACCATGTGGGCTTAATAAAAGACAAAGAATCGGTACAAAGAAATTACAATGGATTCAAAGATTCCAGACCGTAATCTGAAACAAATGTTTGAGTTTAAATATTTACTGGCTTCATATTTTTAAAGTTGCTGTGAGTCACGTAGTAACACGTTATTGTTAATCGATTATTTTTGCACCATGTAAGTTTTGGAAGAAGTTTTCATTCCTTAAATATAAAACTTATTAGAGAACTCGGAGACGTACAAATGAAATAAAGCATACTAATTTTAAACTTACTTACAATTACAACGTCATTCGTAAGTTTATCTACCTCAAAATACTTATGTAATTAACATTCTTATAACTGATATTATTGTGAGCATTTTGAGTAGAGGCCAATGGGGCTGAATGACATACAATTGTATCAGCAAGTAATTTATTTATCAGTCAGCCAATCGGGTCCGTGCAATTAGAGTTCGAAGATAACATTTTTTGAGTATAAAATTACGACGAATTCATTTGTAATTTTTTTTCCATTACTGTTTTACTTCGTTTAACCGGCACTAATATTATGTTCTTTGTATTGCTGAAATTCAACGCATTGAAAAAATCCATCTTTATTACCACAGATGACTTCCTAGTAAATGACCTCGTGAAAAACATATTTAATGGTTATTACAGCTTTAGAGTTTTTTAACTTTGAGTACTGATTTTCATAATAACTTGCTTATTTGTGATATAAACAAAGATTTTCTTCAAATGTAAATAGAGTCAAACAATTCAAGTATTGCTACTGAAATACGTCTGTTGATCACACTCTTAGTTAAAAAAAAAACTAATAATTTGCAATCCGATTTCGATTAATATTAAGTTTACCCCTCAGATAATTTTGGTATCATCCATAATTGCATTCACACACTCCTCTTTTCGCACGGGCGAAGATTTATCGCATACGATTTTAATTAACACCCAATAGTCAATAGTGCCCGATTGCCACACTCGCCCCTCGTGGTGAGTGTAATTAAGCCCGTGATAGCTCAATGTTTGGGTGATCTGGGGTAAACTGTAACGTGTTCGCAAGTAATTAGAGAACAATGAGTGATATTATTGATTGTTGTAGAATGAAAAATCAAATTTTTAAGTATAACTATATGGTAAATTTCTAAGTTTACTGATAGTGGTCGTTTTAAAAATATCAACTTTGGAAATTTGTAAATCTTACCGTTTTAATTTCACTACCAATTGACTGTTAAAGTGTTAATATTATTGCTCTCATGAAATATGCGATGATTTAAAACCTATACAATATAGCGTGGTGGTAGTGTACCCGATTGCTATGTTGGAGGTTGCGGATTCGACTCCCACTCAGTGCAAATATTTGTATGCATGTTTTGACGGGCCTGTTCGTCTAGTGGTTAGTGATCGTGACTGCTAAGCCAGAAGTCGTGGGTTCGATTCCCACCCAGGACAAATAATTGTGTGATGATCACAATCATTTGTTCTGTGTCTGGGTGTAATTTATCTATAATATTTATGTATTCAGTAATATATGAGTATGTTTAACAGCAGTCTGGTTACCGTAGTATAGGCTTTGCCTAGGGACACGGTATCGAATAGACAGAATCGATACTGTAGGTACTCCTAAAAGTATCGAAACAACAGTATCGATACTTCAAAGTATCGAGTACTTTTTATAATGCATACGAAACTACACGTCATGACGTCAATATCAGTCACTGACGTCAGTTTAGCTTCAGCAAAACAAACACATGAAAAACCAAATGGTAAATAAATATAATACAATAATAAACAACCGGACAGGTGCAAGTCTGACTCACGCACCGAGGGTTCCGTAAGAAGACAAACTTGTACTTTTAAACCAAACTTTTTTCCGAAAGACAAATTTAACTTTGTAGTTCTAAGAATACTCTCCCGTACATCGATTTAAGACTTTCCAAACGCAAAATATTAGTTTGTAATCACAAAAAAAATATTTTTATGTGATATTACAACAAAGGACTACCAAATTTTTTCCTTTACTTGTGCTTGAGACCTTGCTTCTTATAAAATTTCAATGTGAAATGAAATGTGAAATGTTCAGATTCTATAGAATATTAGGCTTAAATGGCCGTATCTTTTGATTTCCTTGACTTAGAAGCTTTATTTTTTTTACAACTTCAAGAAACCGCGGACATAAATAAGTATTTGATGTTAACTAAAACTTGATGCCTCTACCTGTAGAGAAAAAAGGTCTTGACAGACAGATAAACAGACGGACAACAATGTTATCCTATAAGGGTTCCTTGTGTCCTTTTGAGGAACGGAACCCTAAAAAAACAACTGTAAATTAAGAAATCAAAAAGTTCATTAAAAAAAAATTATCACTGGGCACACATAATTAAAGTAACTATTCCTCCTCCGTACATTTGCTTAAAAATAGAAGTTTAGGCGATAATCGGTTTCGGGTTTTTGTTATGGTACTACCTGCCTTAGAAAATACCGCCCTGAGGCGATTGACGTCGCAGAAATTGATAGTACTAGTATCTACATATATTCACGATAAAAATATCGCAACCAGTACATTTACAATACAAACGTTAATGTCACTTAAGAAATGTGTTTGTTTATGTGAGAAAGAAACATAAGCTCATTTAGCTTTAGCATAACATAAATCGGAAATACGTCATTTGATTTAGGGAATAACAACAGCTCAGCTAATACTATACCTTTGTTTGTGTGTTACGCTTTCACTCTTTAATTACTTAACTAATCATCATGAAATTTTGCATACACGTTGTCAATGTTACAGAAAAGGATGTATGATACCTTTCATCAAAAAAGGACCGTTTTCGCGGGAAACCTGATTTGATTGGCAAAATCTATGTTAACGCAAGCGAAAACGCGTGCAAAACTCTTATTAATATTATAAAGGCTAAAGTTTGTGAGGATTGACAGATGAATGTTTTTAGGGGCCATCCATAAATTACGTCACACGTTAAGGGGGACCCCTCCCCCTTCAACGAAGTGTGACATTCTGTGACAAGGGCAGGGGTGGGGGGCGTCATAAGTCGTGACGTCACATGTCGAAATCGAAAGTATTAAACACAAAACATTCCCTGTAAACCAAAGAGTAGACACGTTACCACAGTTTTATTTAAATAAAATTTAGAACTTCTCGTTTCAGTTCTGTGTGTAAAATTAAAAAATGTGTGACATCACACCAGGGAGGACGGGGGGTCTCACAAATGACCACCTATGACAAGGACTGGGAGGAGGTCCAAAAATTATGAAATTCATCTGACGTAATATATGGATGACCCCTTACTCTTACACGCAAAAACAGCTGAACGGATCTGGATGCAATATGGCACAGAGATACACAGAAACAGCATATAGGCTGCTTTTTATCCCGGAAAATTTACAGTTCCCGTGGGTTTCACCAAAATTTCGAAGTCGCGCGCAACAGCTAGTGCTTTATAATTTTACTTAAACACACACTAGAAATGAGATGTTATTATGGGGGTTGGAATTAAGACACACTTTAATCAGAACTCTAACTGTAACTACTGCCTAAAATACATTGCTTCATGCTTCATGTGCTCCTTAAATGTTTTAATGATGTTCGAAATTTATAATTTTTCATACTCAAATTTTCTATTGCACAGGATTTCTTTAGTATAAAATCATCAATAAATCCATAATTACAATAGATTGTAAAATGGTTTTCAAGAACAAAACGTGTACTATTTTGCACATATGCAGAAAGATTGTAACCGAACAATATAGGATTGTAAAGAGAATAAAAATTTCAATGGGATCGTTGTTATTGAAGTAGCGATTAAATTAATATTTCCATTTAATTTTTAATAACAGTTTTAAAACGTTTATGGTCTAACACGAATTCAAGGCGAGCTAAGATTAAAGGTATTCTAGAAAAAGCAAATAAATATCTTTACAACTTTTGAGTGCTATAAAAATTAGTATCGATGAAAGAATTTTTATTTTCGCAAACGACCGTTTTGGATCAACATTTGAGATGAATCTTTACGCCGTAAATCTTTTTTTTTATTTTGACTTTTAGTATCGTGATCTTGAGATTTTGTAAGTGTAAAACTGAAAGAAGACATGGTAGGTATAATCAATTGTTCATCTGCCCACATTGGCTATAAAAAAATTCGGAGAAGAGGATGTAGAATGTCTTGATAATAGGCGGTAGCGAAACCATTGACTACAAGAATCTCTTATTTTAAATTCTTATTAGTAAAAAAATACCTATAAGAATAAGGCACCTATCTTCTTGGTCTTGGTCAACTTTTCAAATAATAATTGTATCTAAAAATCATAATGATCATTCAAAAAAAATCATTTTTAAACTTATTGAGATTTATTTCAGGCCATTCTAATAAACTTTGATTATGTTCGTTCAGATACATTTCAAATGTAAAGTAATTACTAATTATAACACGCTTTCGACCGAACGAACTTTCCTATTAGTTTTCAATTCGATATATAAACAATTTAAAATGCTTATTAGAAACTATACGGTTTTACTCACTTTTGTGTTTCGGGGATGCCCGACTAGTAGACAGTGTGACGCCTGACACCGTCGCGGTAGGACGCTTCACTCCTTGAAAAAGGGCCCCCGTCGAGTCCGAAACTAGTCTAGTTTCAAATAAACATGAATACCACTCACGAAAGTTTTTATTGTAATATAAAACGCCCTTCTTTATTAGCTTTTAATTCTAAACTGAACAGAAAACAACTACGCTCTGTAGTAGCGCGTGTTTTTAAATGATCATGATCCTTCCGTATGTTCTTGGTCCTAGCAACTTGCCTTGCGTACCTTAATTATGTCATTTGCCAACAGTTATGTAACAATATTCATAATGGCCACAAGCACATGTCCCACCTCATGTAAAGCAGTTACCGATTTTTTTTTAATTGGCAACACCAGGAGGAGTCCTTGTACTTTGCCTGAATCAAACTCTAATACTCACTAGAAATAAAAAAAGACAGTACGATGCTAGCAGAGACTGTCAGAGAGTGCAGCGCAGAGTGATCCTGTCTAACCGTAGTCTTCTAGGGTCCCTATGCTCTCAGTCGCCCGACTTAGCAGAAATCTGTATTACCCTACCTCCTTCAAAATCCTTTTTTTTTTAAGTGTAACACAGTGTTAGAGAACTCGGACTTTCCGGCCACAGCCATTTCGAGTTACAGGTATACTACCCTGACCTGCTCGATCTAATGCTTATTACACTATCCATCCGTATAAGGGACATCCATAAATTACGTCACATGTTAAGAGGGGGAGGGGGTCAACGAAGTGTGACATTGTGTGACGAGTGACGAGGGGTGGGGGGTCATAAGCTTAAGTAGCTGAAGTATAAAACACAAAACATTACGTACATCACCACAAACCTGTAAAAGAAAGACTACACACGCTACTACACTTTTAGTAAAAAAAATATTTTAGAACTGCTCTTTTCGGTTCTGGGTGTAAAATTGCCAAATATGTGACGTAACACCAGGGAGGGGGGTTCCACAAATGTGACCACCTGTGACAAAGACGAGGGGAGGGTACAAAAATAGCGTGACGTAATTTATGAATAGCCCCTAATCAATATCCCTTTATCCCAAATACTCCCAATTTTCCCCTCTTTATCATCTTTATGCCTTATTCCCAAAGTTCCCAGTGCACGGCAGTAGATTTGCCCCCTATCCCAAGCTTGTCCACTGACGTAAGACCAAAATTATAGTTTCCCCTTAAGAGACACAGGCGTGACTGTGAGTGTGTGTATGTACAAATTGTACATAACACAAGACGAACTTAGGTAGTTACATAATACAACATCTAAATAAAACACGGTACTTATTACTTTCTTTAGGATTATATACCACACTAAGTCAATTCTCAAGCTGTCCATCCTAGCCTCACCATGAACGTAATAGCTAAGTTACTTAATTAAAGTAGTGTTTAAAACGCCTATAAACTAGTTAATGGTGTGTCGTTACTCGTACACTCCCTAGGTGGCGTGGTGGCGCGCCTCCGACTATTGCATCGCGATAATGCGCTTTAATTAAATAGATATAACATATTGTATACTATGCTTTACATGTAAGAATTAGTACGATTTCTTACTAGATTAATATAAGTTATTTTTTTCAGAATGTTCGAAAATAAAAGGTCGATGTTAGTTAGTGTATCATTAAAAGTGGGAATCGAATCTCTGACGTAGCAGTCGAAGACTCAACCGTCGCACTAAATCGTAATGCTAATAAGCTCGCTCATTAGTTCTATAAAATTAATGTGAAATGTAACACTTCGGATTACACAGTCAAAGACAATTCCTTCTCTTTTTTAATTTTGAACATTCTGATACACTTACCCTTTAGCTGAACTGTATGTGACATTTAGATGATTAAAACACTATGAGGTGTTTATATTTCGCCCAACATATTATTACAATTACTACAACTAAAAATCCCATCAGACATCAGTAGCATATGTTTACAGAACATTAAGAATGAAGTTGACGACTGACGCGTTCCGTTCTCGGCGCGTGATAAATTATTGAAATTGATAAAACAATGGATATCTATACAAAGTGTTACACAGTTGGGCAGGCCGTAAAGAGGAAACGTTGCAGGCTGATCCGTGGCGCGGTGGACGCTTTGTGATCGCCGCTGTCTAAACAAATCAAGCGCACTATGTTGTGACGCGATCTGAAGCACTGAGCGCTTTAAGCGCGGTGAAGCGCTGTAGACGCTATTTAGATTTTTTTAGAGTTTCTGTTCTGAGTGCACCGATAGCATAAATTGTCACCTTGTTAACTAAATCTGAGTGTTTTGAGTTCGAACCCAATATTACTAAATTATTTGTGAATTTCACTTCGAGTCTATTCTAAAATTTAACTGTTCTTAGGTGACTTACTCTAATTAATCATTTGGCCTGAGTTATGTTTTAAACAGCACGTTATAAAATGGTGTCGTCATATTTTCTTTATGACCAGACTATAAATGTTCCAAAGATTATGAATTCAAAAACAAAAAAGGGTAAAAAATATTATATCCTTGTCGCAAACACATAAAGTACTTAGTCCAATCTTTCTAATGAAGGTAAGATTTATCAGAAAATTTTTAAGTCCATATTCTCAAAAAAAATTTAAGTCCCTCAAAAACATAATGAATTTTTCAAAATATTATACGTTATTGACGATATATGTACTTCGCTAAAATATAACATCACCGTGTGTTTTTAAAACTACTGACAGCGATAGAGATCTTTGTCTTTGCTATAAAATAAAAATAATAAAATAAATATTATATCATAATATTTATTTACAAAACGCACTTATGGTAACCGAATGTTGTGCTTAGGTTTGATTAATGCCAAAGTTTCGTATTTTAAGGTAGGTAATCCTGTACCTAATTTGTTTTTCGAAGTTTTCACGAACGCTTGCTTACCATAACAAAGTTCTAGATACTTCCATATATCTCAAAGCCTTCCACTTGATATTCAGCACCTGGTCTTTCACCAATCCTCGTTAAGATCTTGGAACAACTGCCAGCTGTTTAACTGCAACTCATTAAGTGATTTCGTAGAACATGTTTAATTAGGATCTGATCAAAGGACCCTTGTTTTGACATGTCTATTGTTTGGTTCCTGGATAAGAATCATTAGGTTTAGTATTTGTTTGTTGGAGAGTTATCAAGAATATACTTTTGGTAATCGGGTTGTTAAAGTTTTATGCCTTTTAGCTGTATAAAATGGGTGTTTTATAAAGTACCGAGTAGCTAGAAACACAACGTATGCGTCAAAAGAGACTTAAAAACGATTGCTCTGAACGATCCTGTTTTGAACGATTATACTTAACCAGATTTTTTCCTCGACCCAACCCACTTAGATGTTGTTTCAATACGGACATCAGGAAGTACTAACTTAGTATATTTTTAATGGTTATAATATACGATGGGAAAAAAAATTAACATTATTTATTAATAAATCAATTTACATTACAATGGTGACAACTGTTATTGATTTGATCCTTATCATTTATATTTAGTAAATTATTATATACCATTTATATAATAAGAACATTAGGTAAGTTTGAGACGATTTAACATTAGTAGTTAACCGAATTCTATGACAAACGAAGTACTTTTCAAATTCAAATTCAAATTCAAATTATTTATTTGCCTTTGCCTTGCCTTGGTCAAACGAGTTAATTATGAGACTTATAATTATTATGCCTTTAATTATTATGCTTAAATATGCGTAAACAAATTTATGCTTTAGAATAGTATGCTTAACAATTATGCTTAAAAAATTGTGCCTAAACAGTTATGCAAAATTAATATTGTGCGTAACTATTATTAGGAGAAGTAAAATGATGCCATGTTAAATTATGAGATATAATTTTATGCGAATAAATAGGGAACCACAAAGTAGGTACCTACTATAAAAGCACAATTTTATTTAAGCTTTGGTGGTTGGCAACTTGACATACATTTTAAGCTATTGAACAAAAACAATGAATCGAACGTATTAAGTTTTGGTACGGTTAAGTTAGGCGAAGTGTTACACGCACGTAAAGGTGCGCACACACTACATAGGCGAGGGCGGATCGAATCGTGTGCAATAAAATCATATTGACGTATCGGCCGACAAAGCTTGCACCCGAGCCCGCCCTAATAAACAATTACGTGTATAAACAGTAAAATTATTGTTGTTTGCCGTTTTATCGTCCGAATCGACTCGCCGACAAGCGTAGGAAAAAGTAAAATCGGTAGCTCAGAATTTTATAATTAATACCCCTGTTTTAATTGTTCCAACTAAAGTATTGAATTAATAGCAAACTAAAAAATCTACTTTTATTTTAAAATTTCGTATTATGTAAATAAAATATGACGTTATTTACCTAATATTAAATTCAATGCGAATAACATTCAACACGTTTAACTTGACAAAAGCAAGAATTTGGAAATAGTTAACAATATTTTTGATATCTACAACAATATATTTATTACTTCAATGTCCATTTCTACCAATTTATTTGTTAACATGAACTGAATAACAGAATTTTCGCGTGTAATCTAATAGCGTATGACAAGTTCTAAAGATCTAAAATTTAAATTCGTCCTAACTTACAGAAGCATTTATTTGAACAAATTTGATGCAGTAACATGCCGTTATTCCTTGATGAGTGTTCGAAGAAATAACACAAGCTTCAACTTCCCCGCGCGGACTGAGCCGTAAGCAAAAAATAATTTGTTGTAAAATTTAAAATAAGAACAGGAAATGATAACCCGCGGGTCGGCTGCGCCTCCGCCCTTACACAAACACATGCAAATATCTACACGTAAACAGAAAACCGAACACATACGTGATATAGAAATTAAAAAACGCACACATATGTAGATGTTTTAAAAAAAGAAGCTCCTTCACGAGCTAGGTATTTTAAAATTTAAATATTGAAATTCGATCTACTAACTTTTTTTAAGTTTTTCATAAAATTTTATGAAAAACTGAAATACATATTCTTAAATAAAATGCACTTGAGACTAATAATAATTCAAACACAGATTATTTCTCATGGTTCATACACCGATAACTGTAAATTTATATTTCAAGGGGATTGTAATCATCTACTCAAGGATTCGGGACATTTTTTTGTGTTAACGTTCGGATTTATTTATTTTTTGCCCGGGGTGGCAATCTGGAAATTTTAGAATAATCTCCAGTGAAGAGGGCTGGTGCCACATGTGCATGGTGATAAACATTTTATAGGAATGTTTAAAGCAAAAACTTTTAACCAAATGTTCGTATCGATTTAGGGGTTTTACTTAAAGGAAGTTGTAATATAAATAATAAATCTATGTTCCATCTTTTAAATAAAGAAATATTACACGTATTCGAATTTTTTTTTCCTGTTCCTTTTTCTAGACTTTACTGTAGTAATGTAAGGCGAAGGATAACACCTAGTCCTTCATCTACCTCTAACTACCTACTTCTGATTTTATTTCATTCTTATTTAAATCAGCTATATTAAAAATACATATGTAAGCTCAGATTAACAGCTTCGCTTGTACGGTTGGCAATATTTTTTCTCCTGACAAGCATTATATCTAGATTACCTAATTGTTTTTTGACGTGATAACGTCTTATAAATCGATGAACGCCGGCTGCACGCACGAAAAATTGTCAAACGAAGGCGCAGAACAAGCGATAGAGAGGCACGATCGGCCTAAGCGTTCGTTTATTAATATTGATTTGATTTCAGTTTATTTCTATAACTAATTTTTGTGTTTATATTTAAACAAATTATTTAAATTAAATTTGCAAAAACTGTAAATAATATTTGAAAATTTAAAATTAATGTTTTTAACCAGAGTTTTTAAAATATTGTGTTTTCTTATGACGTTATCACGTAAAATTATCGTCCGTAAACCGACTTTACAGACAACCAATTTTTTTTTTTAGTTTTTTCACTCCTATTAACTCAAAACATTATAAAGCAGCTTCTAAATTCAAACATCTTACTCCCCCAAATAGTTCACTACACGTATAATCCTTATTTATCCCAATCCCGTGATATTATCGTCCGCGGCCTTGATACTACTGAGGGTGCTATTTATACCGGCAGATGCATCGCCCCGTGCGCGACCGCAGTCTCTACATCGCCTATTTGTGGCACCCCCTGTACGTGTGCCTAGTAAGGGTGGAACGCGTGCTTGCTACCTCTCGCAATACGATATGTACTTAGAAGACGCGTGGCGTAGAAGTGGCTGATGATAAATTACTTTAACTATCACATAGATGATTAATTGTTATTTGATTCGAGTCACAATAGCTCTTAAAGATAGGTACGGTTGTAATTTACATAAACAACATGCTAAAGCTACTTAACTAAATATTGAAAACATGTTTTGACAAGAGTTAATGAGATGGCAATGAATTAAACGCGACGAAAATAGACGGTAAAGTCCTTGAAAAAGATAACGCACCGACTAAGTACTTAACATCTGCAAGAAAGTTACGTTACGTTAGTATTTCTACATCATATCAAGAGAATGAATACGAGAAAACACAGCTGATAAATATTGTAGTTTTTTTCATTGTCTATATTGTTGTTCGTGATGATTGTAAAATGAATAAATCTGCAAAAAAAATGTTGACAATGATATCACCAAAAAACAAAACACTACCAGTGTGCGAGAAGCTTCTTCCAATCAAACAGCCAGACAATGATAACAGAATCCAATCTGCGCTATAAATATCAACACGGCAAAGCGATGAGCATAACGAAGCTGGCGGGATACCCGACACGCTAATGTGCTCTGACTCGATACATATGGACCACGTGTCCGCGATGCCCATCACTATTTCAACATCACCGCAAACAAAACAAGAAATATTGTTCTACTATGTAGAATGAATCTATAAATTCGCAGATCAACTGATCAAGAGGAAATTAACCTGATCTGGATTAGAAAATAATGACCTTTGTACTGGTCTACAAAACATAAACCAAAATAGACCCTGAAAATGAACAAAATCTTATTTTTATGAACTACTTTTTTAAAAGTACGACAGATAAAATAGAAAATTTGAACCCCCTAACTGCAAACACATCAAACTAAAAACTTAATCCTAAATTGAAAGTAGCTAAGAACGATTCAGGCAAAATCGGCTTTTTAATCTGGGAGCCACGATACCTCAGCTACACAGAATAAAATAGGCCTTAGTTTGATACCTATTTCTGTTAATCAGCCTGTAGCTCATAACACCCCTCAGTTCAAACTTACTTCGAGTATTACTATATTACCTCAAAGTTTCTTGTGATTAAATCATTAATGTAACTTCGAGTACAGACTGGCCTGTTGGTCTAGTGGTTAGTGACCCTGACCGCTATGCTTATAGGTCGTGGGTTCGATTCCTACCTGAGTCTGAGTGTTCTTTGTGTCCGTTGTTTGTAAAGTCCCCCGCGACACAGGAGTAATTCCTAATGCGAGAGTTGTGTTTTAAAAAAAAACAAAAAAAAAGTACACACATATTTGAATCAAACCAACTAGACAGGCTCACTACCATTAGGACTTACGTGTACTCTACAGCTAATGAGGAAAACCAACATGGATCAGCAAAACTTTCTAGCTTAAATAAAGCCTAAAATCTTTAACGAAAATATTTATTGTAAAACACCAAGATGATTGTCAGCCTATGCTTTCACTCACTAATGCAATGCAATCACTATTATTAATGTTGTTGAATACCTCAACTAGTGAAATTTGCTAAAACTGTAACTAATTTTCATACAATCATAATTACGAACACTTACCATGAAATATTGAATAAGTAATTGATAAAAAGCCACGATTAGGTTAGATATATAAAAATCGAAATCGAGGAAAAATCATACATCCATTACATACGCATCTAGGAGTTCTTGGAAAACGAATAAAACATAGTGAGTTAGGAAAAAACACGAACATTCAAAAATATTCTAATCGTAAACGCTAAAACTGAAATAAATAAACACTGATGTATCGTACAAATGATTGCACACACACATGAACAAATTAGCCAAAGAAACGCAAATTAACAACTAATAAAATCATATTTCTAACACGTCTATGTTAGCCATCAGTCGACGAATTATATCAAATAATAAATCAGGTTTTATTTCTAGTAATAATAGCAAAAGCAGAGGGCAACAATTACCATCAATTATTCTATTCAATCGACAGGTTATAGCAATCGTAGTGATGTGTTTTATCGATAACTCTCCGATATGTTTAATACTCAGAAGTTCCTTCGCTACTAATATAAGTACTCGCTTTGTTTACCTGTTTCAATTGTTTGATTTCAAGTGATTCTGATTTCAGTTCTAATTTTTTTTTTATATAAACAAGACTACAAGCCACCACACGGTTACATGGACCTGTAAATGTAGGGTGGCTTACTGGTATCCTAATTTAAGGATGATAATATCAGAAACGAAATTAGAACACATTTTTATCACTTTCATCAATTTGATTTTAGGAACTGATTACCTAACAGAATTTGATACTAATAAAACAGATAATTTAATTGTGAACAATAGTTTAATTTTACGAGAAATATACTATTTTTATCGAATGAAAATGTTCGTTGTTTATTACAAGTTATTACAAGACAATTGAGACACACAAAGAAGTGAATAAATTGTGCATGTGCGAATAAAACTGGTATCGAATAATACACCATATGTGACATGTTGCACATTGATAGCACTCCCAGTGGTCGGACTCTGCAATCATAGACTTGGCCTAAGTTACAAGAATATAACGACATATACAATTGTCCAATAATATCAATATATGTTTCATATCAATATTTTTTTGCATGGTGTAAGTAGTAAATTAAATACATTTGGACATACGTCATTGAAATAAACTTTCTGGAAATAATCCCATTAAGATAAATATATTTACTGATGCACAATATTTCATTTCGGTGAAAGAAATACTTCTAATGGTAGTTAAATTACTTTTCAGCTTTAATTATAATGAAACTTTTAAAAATAGTCTATAAGAATTGAATCATAACTTGACAACTGCTTTCCAGAGTATAGTCTTTAGATATAGGTATCATGGACAATCTGAATATTGCTAATGTGTATGTACCTATGAATGTCTTAAAAGCGTCATAATTTTAATTTATACCTAGAACCTATGTATTTTCGCCTGGCTACGTGCAAAGAGTATACAAACGCTACGGCTACGAATAACACCGGTGCATTCGAATTTTAAAATATATTTTATTTGTTTATCATCCATGAATACATGTATTCAACGAACCAATTTTAATTTCACAAATGTGATATTACTGTTTAAGCTTTAAATCAAGTCTTAAGATCTTTTGGCCTATCTAGAAGGGCCACCTCCCATGGCGCGTCACTTGGAGCGAGTACCCCATGCACGTCTTCAGAAATAACCAGTCAGCTGGGGTGCATCAGCCGATTGTGTCTCGTATTAGACTCGTGGTACGTATTCAACGCTCAACTATGCTTACAATGCATTTAAGAACAGTTTAGTTGGTGCCATTTTTTGAGCGCCGTCAAATCTATGCATTTATGATCGAAGTCTGTAAGGTACTTTCAATGTCCGGCGAGTCCAAGCAATCAAAAACCGGATGTACGTAGGGTACATCAGGTTATTGTTGATTATTAATAAGAAATCTTAGTTTCTTTTATTATCCTATTTTATTTTATACACTCGGCTAGTACTCTAATTTCCACCCTGCACTGTATCCACCTGCCTATCTAGGCTAGTGCCAGGACAGCGTTTCTACTTTTATATATAAAAATGAATCCCTGTTTCCCTTGGTCACGGCATTACGCGTGAACAGCTGGACCGATTTCGCTAGTTCTTTTTTTTGTGTTTGTTATTGTCAGGAGAAGGTTCTTGTGAAAGAAAAAAATAAGAAAGTTGCGGGGAAAATGAAAAAATGTAAGAAAAATGGGGCGCAGCTAGTTCAATTTGATTATACAATAAGTTTGCAGGAATACTTTAAATTGGTATTTATAATTAACTTTCTGTGTCGGTGTCTTCTTAAATTGGGTATAATATGAAAAACAAAAGAAAATATTAAAGAGTATCGTAACATCAAATACTAAAATTAATCAGAAACTCAGAAAAGAAAGGAAAAGGATAAAGAAGAATTTAGACATGTTTAAAAATAGATACATATACAATGTAAAAGTAATTCTATTCTATTTTCTAGATGCAATTTTTATTAAATAAGTAATCCATACTCCATGCAAATAAATAAAATTGAAGTGTCTGTTTGTAGTGTTAAAATAATAGGTATTTTTTTAAGCTCATACAGTTATTAACACGATACCTATGAGTAAAAATTAGTTTTTTCAATTTTTGTCTGTCTGTCTGTCTGTTTGTTTCGGCTCATCTCCGGAACGGGTAGACCGATTTCTACGGGACTTTCACAGGCAGATACTTGTGTTATAAGGAGTAACTTAGGCTACTTTTATTTTGGAAAAAGAATTAGGGATCCGCTCAAAACATACAAATAAGTACACGCGAGTGAAGCTGCGCGGGAACTGCTAGTTTAAAGTTTAATAATTATTCTAATAAAATTCATCTCCAATTCCTTTTCGTATCCCACTGGTCTAAATAAATTGAAATAGTCATGTTTTAAATGCAATCAAAAGTTATTTAAGAAAATGAGCTTATTTGTCATTGCAATGACGCAAATTATGTTAATTGTTAGAAAGGTAAAGTGAAACCGTCTAGCAGTAATCAGTATCTTCGAATATGCTTAACAATATTTAATAAAAACTGCTTTTCTAGTTTATTTCTTTAACATTGTGGCTTAGACTCATTATTTACAGAACAAGGAAAATCTGTACTAAGTAATACAAACTTATCTAAGGTTAAAAAAATCAAACGACAATAACTTCCAGCAATTAGTTACGTCGTTTCTTTAAAATGTCATTATTGTGTAAATGACATTCAATATCGAGTATAGACCAATCACAGCGCGTTACTAAATACTCGTAATTGTCCCCTCACTAGTCAGATACATCGATACTTAGTAACGTACGTACAGTCTATGAATACATTAAGGTTATGGCGTTTTTAGTTAATATTAATGACTATTACTAGTATTAAAATAACAATTGATAATGGTGGATGAAGTCATTGTTGGAGCTGGTTACATTGGATTTGGAGATGATGAAGTTGTTAGAAGAGGCTGTTTATTATCATTACGCTTGCTATTTAGTTGTGTAGACTCCTTTTGAGTTTATAGATAAGCTAGTTTAATACAATTTATTATTGGAAGAAGAACAGCTTATCGTAAATGCTATCAACAGATAGATAGACACCTACTCTTTATTTCACACCAAAATCAAAATCCCTTCAACGATTAGAAAAGAGCTGATGATCTTCGAACGGCTGAACAAATTTTCTCGAATTATATTTAAAAACACTCCCGACTAATTCACCTTTCTAACAAAAAAAAGCAAAGTCAAAATCGGTTCATCCGTTCGGGAGCTACGATGCCACAGACAAACACACACACAAACACAGACACGTCAGTCTTATAACACCCCGTCGTTTTTGTGTCGGGTGGTAAAACTCAATACAAATAAATAAAATTGAAGTGTCTATTTGTAATGTCAATATAATAGTTTTTTAAGCTCATACAGTTATTTGAACAACACCTATGCATAAAAATCAGTTTTTAAATTTTTTGTCGGTCTGTTTATTCCGGCTAATCTCCGGAACGAGTTGACGGATTTCCACGGAACTTTCACTGGCAGATAGGATGTGTTATAAGGAGTAACTTAGGCTACTTTTATTTTGGAAAAAGAATTAGGGTTCCGTGCAAAATATGTACACGCGAACTGCTAGTTTAGAAATATAAAATTTGTTGTGGGAGAGCCATGCTTCGGCACGTATGGGCCGGCTCGACTCCGCTCGTTACCACGGCCTCACAGAAAACCGGCCGTGAAGCAATGCTTGCATTGCATTTCGCCACGTGAGTGAGGTTACCGGAGGCCCTAACCCTTCCCTCTCCCTTATTCCCGTCCTTCCCCTCTTCTCTCTCTTCCCCCCCCCCTCCCCCTCTTCTCCTACTCCCACTTTAAGGGCGGCAATGCACTTGTGACTCTCGAGTTGCAAGTGCCCATGGGCGGCGGTAGTCATTTACCATCAGGTGACCCGTCTGCTCGTTTGCTTGTTTAAAGCTGGTTGTACGTTTTCCACATTTTAGTGCACTCTAAATAAAACTTAACAAACATTTTTAATTCGGTCTAAGATTCCTCTTTGGTTTAATTTGTAATTTGACTTTATTTTATTATTTGTAATAAAAATCTCTCCTCTTCATATTGAGGAAAAAAAATTAATTTATAAATATATTTGTAGTTTTAATTATCAATTACCTACGTCATTAGAGGGGTAAACGAAAGCTGATTAATTCAAAATCGTTAATAGCAATAACTTAATGAATATATTATACATATAGTGTGCCCCTAGATAATGAAGCCGATAGACGTAATCGTATCGATTTATGAACAACTGAACATATTGTTGTTTTAGTGTTTCATTTTGTGTCATGCTTATTCGAAGAACGTCCGTAGGATTTTTATGCCTTTCTTAAAAATATCATCAAAGGTATTAAAAATAATCGACAGTTTTATATTTATCATGTTAACAAACAAACAAAAATATCGTTGGAACCGCTTAACGTAGATGATACAAAACTAAGTTACCTACGTTTGTGGTCACTGCCCCGCTCCTATTAGTCAGCGTGATGTTATATAACCTATAGCCTTCCTCGATAAATGGGCTATCGTACACTAAAATAATTTTTCAATTCCCACCAGTTCCTGAGATTAGATGCAACCAAACAAACAAACTCTTCAGCTTTGTAATAATAATATAGATTTGTTACTATCTCAACATATTCGTTTAAAAAATGACACTATTAAAATCAGTACTAACAGTACGTATAACATGTAAATGGCTGATAAATAGTGTGCCCCTAGATAATGAAGCCGATAGACATAATCGTACCGATTTATGAACAACTGAACATTTTAAGGCTAATTGCGACGACAAATCGCCTATTTAACGATAATAGCCACATCGAAATCTGTAGGAAAAACAACAATATAACGAGTTTGAACACACCTTAATTAGGATCGGAAGTCTCGAATGCTTTTTAATGTTTGACTAATTTGTTTGTTCATGTGTGTGTTGGTATGACGCAACGAGAAAGTACTGCGATAACATCAAAACAACTAACTGTTGGAACAGAAGCTTATTATGATTTTACATGGTTTTAAAATTAACCTAATTGGTAGAAACATATACTATGTATTAAAATTAAATATCTTGAAATTTTACAGTTGCAACATAAAAAATACTGCAAATATTTTAAATTAGGACAAACCAATATTGTATACCTATTCTCGTTGATAACTTGAGTAGTCCGTATATATACAAAATCTTTTAGTACGGCAATAATATTTACTTACATTGAGATAAACAAAATATGTCATTTTCAAAATACAATGTACCTAAGTATTAAATGTGACCAAAAGCTAAAATATGAATCATCATCACATTTGCCAACTAGATGTATGTGGTCCCGTTCGTGAAGCAGTTATCATAAAAACCGCTCTTGTATTGACACAAGTAAGGATCAATTCACAAATAATAGATTCCAATAGAATTAAGTACATATCATCAAACAAATTAGTTGATATTTAAATAAAAACAAAATAATTTATTTCCTCTTTTTCTTTTTTTCTTCTTCTTTTCCTAAGGTGAAAGTCAAAAAATGTCTATTACACAGCTTAAAATACACACTGCAGAAAAAAAATTTAAAAGCTCATTCGTTTTCTAATTTCAAGTGTATAAAACATTCGTTCCCTGATAAACGTATCGAAGGCATCCAGTAGATAAGACGTCTAGACGAAATAAATATTCGAAACACTCGAAATTCGAATGCCAGCCCGATGGCTCACTTGGCTAATCGTTTAGTAAAAAAATATAAGTAACTTTTTTAGAATGCACCCATAACCTACTACCACTTTAAAAGGTTTACAGCGAATCTAATAGGACACATGCATTTAGAAACGCTTTCAGATTACCAAACCACTGGGTGTGGTTGTTGTTTACATTTTTTTATACATTCCATAGAAGAATATTTATCCAATCGTTTGCAATATGCTTTTGCAACCAGATTAGTATTAGCACGGTAATTTGTATTTGTATAGATGTGACTTAACTCATAATATACCATGTGCAAATATTATTGACAGCTCATGAATGTTCTATCCGTGTCGACAGTCAAAATGCTGGTCATAGTTTATTGTTTTTGTAGCCAAATTGTGCCAAACGATGCAGGGGTTTTCGAGTATATTATACGCAACGTGGCGGTCACCACGTCGGGTATCCTAAGGATGGTACCAAGTGATATGTCGAATTTGTACAAACATAAATGTAACAAAACTATTTATCATGCATGTATGCTGAGGGTCCAGTTTTTTCAGCATTAGGGATAATACTAATTTTTAGATATTAACACTGGCAGGAAACCTAAATGCGAAATATTGCATGAAATAATGAGCAACTAAGAAAACAAATATTCTTAGATTCTTCTTAGACAATCGAAGAAGAATATTTCTCACCAAGTTACTAATAGGAAAAATATCCTAATCATAACAAATGTTATAAAAGCGAACGTAATTGTAAATAGTCTTGTATGTTTATTTCTTTGTTTGTTACTTCATTCATGCTATAACTATTAAATCGATCATTTATTTATTTTATTATCTTATTATTTATTTATTTTATTGTTATATCCTCATGAAAACTGAGCTACTAACTAATAAAACTACTGTTCCCAAAAGATGCCGAACTAAAAAGATTGCGATGAAATTTGGTACGTAGATAGCTGGAGACCTGGATTAACATATAGGCTTTTATATCGGGATATAGACTTTTTATCCCGATATTCGCACGGGATCGGGACTTATTCGGGTGAAACCGCGGAGCGCTGCTAGTAATCTTTATTTTCTTACCGCGAGTGAGGCCATCGGCAAAAGCTTGTAAGCTCATAAATCCACTTACGCAGAAATGCATAGTCCTCGTATACTTAATCCACCTTTAATCCTATCAATTCACAAGGAGTTGCCATGTTGTACAAATATTGAATTTAATTTCTTTGCATGATAAATGGTATAAAATCAAACGTGTCGGGCATAAACTACCAGCACGGGTGGGGGTAGCGTGACTAATGTGCTTGCTGCGTGCGCGCAACTTTGCTAACGACACGTGTCAATATTATGTCTTTTGCAATATTTTTTTTATTAATCGGTAAATAGAAAACAACGTAAGTCGTAGCTGCATTAAAGAATATTGTTTCCTTTGTTTTGTATCAAAATTTTATAGCAATATGTGGAATTTGCCGTCATTCCTGCTCTATTTATATCAATATCATCAACTCATACGCAGAAATCGCACTAAGCAGTTGACTCTACGTCTTATAAATATTGCAAGGCACAAACTGCTTTCTGCATTAACATTTAGACCCTAAATGTCCTCCTGTCCAGAGGCAGAAGGTTCCCCGTGTCTAGTACCTTTTTTTTTCATCGTCATCGTCATAACCTCACCATGGCTACTGGTGAAGTAGTATGTCGGAATCGAAACGACTAAAACCTCACGGTGTTTCGTCACAAGTGAGTCTATCGCAAGGGACTCGGGTATACCCTAGGAAGAAAGTCCACGAGAACCCTGGCAGACTTTGGCCGCCCTCAAATAGAAGGCAGATACGCATCACTGGTCAGGCATCCTCGAAATAAACAAGTGAGTAAAACCGTATATCTATGCTAATACATATTATAAAGCTGAAGAGTTTATTTGTTTGTTTGGTTTGAACGCGCTAATTTCAGGAAGTACTGGTTCGAATTAAAAAATGCTTTTAGTGTTGGATAGCCCATTTATCGAGGAAGGCTATAGGCTATATAACATTACGCTACACCCAATAGGAGCGGAGCAGTGACAATAAACGCAGGTGAAACTGCGGGGCGCGGCTAGTCTTTAATAAACATGAATACCATTCACGAAAGTTTTTATTCTAATACCCATTTGTATTTGTTCAAATTATAAGTTTCCGCCGCAGATCTTACTACAACTAACTCATCTAATTACCTACTAAAAGTAAAAAAGTAAGTACCACGTACCACCAAAGTACCCACTAGTAAAGTAAAAGTAACCACTTCAAAATCTCTCATCGACCGCCTTCAAAAGGATGAAGGATACGATTCCAGTATGGTTTGTGTATAAGTCTTCTATAATACGAAAAGGAAATAATTTTGTGTTACCGCAAATGCTCTTTATTACTACTAACCCATGTTTTAATAATTCTCCCAAGATATATGATAGATATACCCGGCCATGACGGTTGCAAAATAAAAATCTAAATATGGCAACCCATTCATACATGAATACATTGTTAAAGCCTTTAAAATTACTCCATGAACGCACTATCAGAGTAAGCAACACAGTAGTGACTAATAAAAGGACGGAACAACAATAATTCGCGACGATGATTTAGGGTCGGAAAACAGCGGAGTTTCTAAAATGGCCGCCGTTTATGAAGTTGCATACTTTCAGCTATTTAATTTCAAACCTTAACAAATACTATTTAAGGTAAGAACTTCTTTGTTGGTACATTTTTTGCACAAATAACTGTTAATTCAACGACAACGCCCTAAAGAGGGCGCGATAATCATACCATTAGGAAATGTATAAATGTTTATACAGACGGAAGGTAAAGCAATATAAACGTAGCAATTTAAGTGTAAGACCTAAATTACCTAGAAGTAGAAACGTTGCATTTTGCGTTTTTTCTTTATTGCTACTTCTAGTAGGTACTTATTAATACAATAAAATATTCATACGTGTTTTAAATGTCATTGAACAATTTAAAATTTGTATAATTTGTTGGTTTGGTACCCATTTGGGGTTGTAAATAATGCAAGCAACACTTATTCACATATAACATAAATACTTTCAGTTTTACGAAAACCAAAGAGTTTTTTAAATACAAAAGTAATTATAACAAACTGTAGTCCCGTGACTTCATTAATACTAAGAGTTTCTCAACATCTGCTAAAACTTACCTATCTTTTTATTATTATGCTGAGCTGCTGTTACCGACCCGCCGTGGGTTCGATGAGTGGTTATGTTGGAGTAGAATCAACTAAAATCCCTGGATGTCTCCTCATCACCACATCAAGCCTACATCGGACGAGAATGTTTATCTTACAGCAGGTAAATCCTGGTAATTATTATTAGAGACAATGAAGAGTAAAGCTGAGAAAAGGCCCCTTTTATCAAGTGTTGTTATATTTGTAGAATTTATACTCTTTTATAATAATTATATACCTCTTAAGAAACTAACTACCTAACAAGCTAGCTACAAAAATCTACTTATGCGTTTCATTAATCAGAATTGCTTGCCTTTAGAAAATGAATGAGCTATGAATGAATTGAGCATATTTACGAAGCGCCTCGTCTAGTTAAAGTAAACTTTGTCAAATATTTCATTGAAACGACAAATTCATCACTCTTTGTGTCAACAATTTGACAGGCTTTATACCAAAAGTGGAATGATCAAACATGAAAGTGATCATCTTAACAGAAACGCGCGATATCAACATGATAACGTATGCTACCCGTACCTACATATGTATGTGCTAGACAAATATATTTCATTAACAAATAACTTTCTGGCATTGGCACTTCTTAGTTGTAGTCTATAATACATTTTTTTTTAATCTCTTTAGGCACTTTCGGCACATTTTGGTACGGGGGAAAAGCGCTGAACTCGCGCGACCGTTACGCTCCTATCCGTACATACAGATGTGTCTCTATGTATATTATATAAGTTTTAACTTCTGACGTATAGCCTTACGACTGACAGTTTTTTTTTGTATACAATGCTGGAAATCTTGAAAGAAGGCTTAGACTTTTACCCTAAGGTCTTTTTGGTAAAAATACAAACTTTCTTCTATCACACACGCAATTTAAGCTAGACAAGACATGCAACATATGTTTTAAAACTTTTTTATCCCTATTTTATTCATTATGATTACTTTTTCATTTACTTTTATTTTTGTGTCTTATTATTTTTTATTTACTTCTCAAGTTACGAGTAATACTTTAGTTGAATATCACTTAGCGATTGTTTTATTTTAATTTTTTATTAACTTTCACAAAGACTACAGAACCGATCAGGAAAATAACTTTCTTTTGGTATACAGATTGGCTTTGATAATCACATGCGCTTGTTTAGAAAATATCTATTCCTATTAAAACACCAAAGTTGTAATACCGATAGTTATCGGGAAACGCGACTTCGTTATGGAGTTCTATTGTTTTGAGGTGCGCTGGTTAAAATTGGCGATAAAGCGCATCGAGCATATTTGTGAAATATGTACCATGTAACGTAAGTAGGTAATGTTGGGAAAACACGGGAGAATGGTATCTTTTTGCTGGAAGTGGACCGCCTTGTCTTACTGTCATGATCAAAGTCAGCTCTGTCAGATTCTACTCTGATAACGCTCTAATGAGTGTTCTTTAAATAAAATTATAGTATGCTGTAATCAGAGTCTATCTTAATTATCAGTTGCTTAAAACAGATAAAAAAACACTGTACTTAATTCACGGTTTTTGTACTGATCATGTTAATTTAACTGAAAGAACGTAGGAGTAGGTACTACTACATCACATTGCTTTTTTACCACTGTCTCAACAGAACAAAGATTTTGCTTTCGGTTATTTCTGTGCTGCTATTTTATTAATAGTCATAACTAGATCTAGAGTAAAATCTAACAATAATAAATCAACATTTATAAGGTTCACGGAAAGTATTACGGTCTAACAGCCAGCAAACATAACTAATTGTACACTGCATTCATCACGGGTATAAAATTGTACGTTAATTCAAAAACTAGAACAATAAAATAATAAATAAGGAGCGTTTACATCGGAATCGCACAAAGCAACCGTGACAGTTGCAACTGGACCGAACCACAGAAGAAATACTTGAGTGAACGACAAACGCGCCGCGTCGCCCGTGTTGCGATTATCGCCATGCGATTTATCGCAGACCGCTTTTGATTTGCTCTAGACTATATAATAAGGAGATTTTTTTCAGAACGTATCATTGTTTTAAAAAATATTTTGAATTATTTATTTATGAACAAACAAATGTAATTAATTCATGTAAGTTACATATAATATATGTGTAGGCAAAGTAGCCAAGTTTGGGTTAGATTTTTTTATATTTCATGGAGGTTCCACTTTAAAGATATTTTCAATAAAAAAAAATCTATTCGCAATTGTTAAAGATATTGCGTTACATGAAAAATAAAATCAAATTCAAAACCTGCTCTTTCTTTGAAATATACATATATATGTACATATAATGAGAATTTACATTTAAATCACAAAATATAAGTGCCCAGGGCACAGTTTTTACAGGGATGAGGTATGTATAAACTTACTCTAATAAGGTAATTTTTATCAATAATAATGACTCAACCGCCTCAAGAGGTACTTAAAAAATTTATAAGACCACATTCACAAGTAAATTAATATGACTATTGATTTCATTGTATCGTAATTTAATTCGCGAACAACATTACATTTATCAATTAGGATGTTCTACAATGTAAGGATCTGAATATCGCAGCTCGCATCACAAAGGAAGAATACGTTAAAACCTAATAAATACCAATAATAAACCATAATTCCTACGAAATATATCGTCTGCATCAATATTTAAAACATTAACACATCAACTTTGTTGCTTTGTGAGTCAATGTTTCATTGTCGTTTATTGTTTGGAGTAAGTATTGTGTCGCAAATTGCAAGATTGAGCACTTGCTCACCACTTAGGGTCTAGGCACAAAGACTCGTGGTTCTTCACCTTATGGTTGGGAAGACCTAACATTACCTACCAATTAACTATTTTTGGGTTTCCGTCTCTGCACTAATCTTACGTCTGGTTTTGTTTCTAGTTTTATCTGGCTTCAAAGACACTTTTACTTTTTCAAAACTTTACATTACAATGTTGAATTTAAAGTAAACAAAACGCTGTTTAATGAAATTTACTATCCCTGGATGGATGGATGGATGGATGTTTGTTACTCTTTCACGCAAAAACCACCGAACTGATTGCGATGAAACTTGGTATATAGATAGCTGGAAACCCGGATTAACGCATAGCCTAGTTTTTATCCCGATATTCCGACGGGATCGGGACTTACGCGGGTGAAACCGCAGGGCGCTACTAGTTAGGTATATGTTAAACAAATAACCCGTGACTATAATGCCACAAAAAACTTTCATTACTTATATAACCACCCCTAAGATATTCCCTTTTTGATAAAGAAATACGTGGTAAAGAATCATCGCCACATACCTATACCTTTAAGCGGCACATAACCGGTCATGGTGGAAGGTTTTGAAAGATGCCTATCACCAACAGTAAAGTTGTTTTGCCTGTGATAGCTATGGTGATGATATATTTAAAAAGATTGACTTTATAATTTAATTCCTTTTTTAAATCGGTTGAAATGGTTTTGGCATTACACAGGTAAAAATATCCACGTGTTTTTAATTTTAAAAATAAATTAATGGTGTATAATTTTTAATCATTTATCTCTTAGGTTATCCAGACGTGTGCAAATGTAAAATAACTGAACCTTTAGCAGCATGTAAAAAAGTAGTTTTTGTTTTAACATTGACAGTTGCAGTCGAATATGTATAAACTATACCGCGTGTAAAAATTGCAATATATATTTTAAAATTGTCTTAATACTGGCCATAAATATAACAACTACGATACTCAACATACCATAACTTTTATATCGAAACGCGCGAAGGTATCAATTTGTGTCCTTTGAGTGTTTCTTGTTAACGCGTTAAGCACGCGAACGATCCGAAATAAAAGTGGTTGCGTCGTTAATATGCGATGATGCCACATGTAAACGATACGTGCCGCTATACACGGTACACTATCATGATATAAAGAAACCATCCGCCTTATTATGTAAAACTATGGGCATCGGCTTTGAATACCATTTTAGTGTTCATTAATTACTAATACGGTGTAACTTTAACAGTATAGATACATTAGTAAGCGATGAAAAATGAACGATTGATTTAATGTTAGTGAATATCAAGGAATTATGAGTGAATATCAAGGAATTATGAGTCAAATCAGTATATATGTATGTACAGATCTACACTCTTCGCTTATTAGCTATAAGGACTACAGTGTAAGAACATTTTTTGCATAAATACTTCTTAGTAGCACCATCTTAGTTACGTTATACATTCGTTTTTTTCGAAGGTACCCATTTGGTTTTTATTGTTTACTTTCCTAATTCATTGTATGCAATTAATACCTGACAAAGAAGTAAAGTTAAAAGTTTGTAAGTTATAGTTTATTGCAACCAGTTGCATTTAAAGAAAGTGTTTTCAATAACGCAACTGGTTACAAAAACCCAGTTGCGATGGCGTCCGGTGCAATATTTAATAGGAGTAGAATCGTAGTGTCTAATAATTAGTTCTAAACACGTCTGTACACAAGAACAAAGCGTAGTTATTTTTGACTTCGCCAGAAAGGAAAATGCAAAACACGAAATGGCTAAAGGACACTTCAGTTTTAATAAATAATGCTTAAGGTTTTTTAATTAAGTACGTAATTATAAGAATACAATAGCAATGACATCAGAATATAACCTCACTTTATAATACCTGGAGAAACTTTGCCGTGAATATAAGTCTTTATCTTGCATTATGTAAAATATGTACCAGCGCGCCTACTGTTAATCCCCAGAATATAATAAAGGCGTGATCAGTGAGGAAAGATAATTTTATACCTTTCTTCTCTTTGATAGAACACTTAACAGCTTGTTAAGTAAGGTCGTGATGTGAAAATAATACAACAATACAAGCAGTAAAATGGGCAATTGCCCTTGTTAAAATTCTTTTACACCCTCAATGAAAAAAAAGTAATGATTACAATGGAAGGTTATTCCGAACAGAAGGAGTTAATAACTTTTGAAAGTTTAAAATAGTATGCGTAAACTCATCAACGCTTTCTGCTTTATGACAACTATAACACAGAATTTCGAAGAAAAACCTAAATATTGGGTAACTGTAATTACGGGGTTTAATCGAGTTAACGTTGCTCGGCACTGGTCGCTGTTTTTTTCCATGAAAACTTTTGATTGTCATTACTCCACTGTTTGAGGTTTAGGTACGGTAAATTGATTTGTATGGTTAGTTAAAAATAAAGTTTTTATTAATAAGTTTTTGAAAGGAGAATTGTAAAATAATAATTGATCTAAAAGTGTTTATCTCACAACATCCATAATTTAATATTAATTTAGCTGTATCAAGATAATTTAAGGCGCGTAAAATCTCTAAAATAAAATTCATACATAGTGAATTTACACTCCAAGCGCAACTTCGTCTGCGTTTGTAAATTTTCCCCGCTTTTGCAACATTTTTCATTTATGCTCCGCTCCTATTGGTCGTAGTGTGAGGTTATATAGTCTATAGCCTTCCTCGCGAATGGGCAATTCAACACTAAAATAATTTTTGAAATCGGATCAGTAGTACCGGAGATTACCCCGAACATCCAAACTCACAAACTCTACCTCTTTATAATATTAGTATAGATAGGTTTACGCCCAATCATAAATGAAACTCGTAGACTTAAAACTTCTTAAAAGAATCAGAGCAAGTAATTCTTTGTCATTTAAAAACTACGAAAATGATTCTCAGAAATTGCAATAAACTCACAAACATTGACAATCTGTTACCAACCCTCACTTCTGATTATTATTCATCTGGGGGTTGGAATGACCCTTCACTTGTTATGACAACCCTTCGCAAAACCAATGAAATATGTAACAAAGAGAACGGGTTAGACCGGCCATTATATAGCGATTTAAGAGTCCATTTTATTGGATACACAGACACGTAATATGTAGCCAGTCTGAATAATTCAGTAAGGCAGGGAGGGTTGGCGCGATTTGCTTGGATTGTTCCAAGCAATGGGGTAAACACGTATGGTAATTTTTTATGCAGCTCCACGATTTAGATGTTATGTAAATCGTTTATTGATTTTACACAATAGTATTGCAAAGATCGTGTGAATGTCTATATAGAAGTTGTCTGTTGCGCAGCCTTGAAACAATATGAAGCACTTATACATCAATTCTAGAAAATACTTTACATTCAAATACTCTGTTCATCTTAAAATCTATATCTACGAGCAAAACGACTTACCTGACGGACCTGCTTATACTGTTCCTCGAAGCTCCAGCCAGCTGCAGATCCCTCAGACGATGACGATGAAGCTGAGCCGGCAGGCTGGGCTGGTGGAGGTGGTGCAGGTGCAAGGAAGGCTGGAGGTGCATACGGAAAGCCTCCTGTAGCACCCGCGCCTGCCAATGCGAAGACACTGTTTGGCGTGGATAAAGGCGCACCTTGGGCCAATGACGCCAGTGATGATAAATGCGGGTGTAATGAAGATTTCAGGGATTCAAAGTCATCGCGTACCTGTTGAGGAAATTTTGTCATTAGTTGTTTGCTGCTCGCTTTTGGATATTATGTAAAGTGAGATTTCGATTATTTTGTTAAACATAGGTTAATAGTAGTACCTAGTAGTAGACTATTTAAACCTCAAGCCAATCTTGAATTATTAAATCATCTGGCTTAAGAATGTACCAGTCATGAAAATTTAATTTATAATCTATGAATCCGTAGAACTAAGTAAATTATTTTATTTACTAAAAACATAAAAGTAGTAGTAACTTTTTAACCAAATACAAATAAAGAAGAGGTTCTCAATTCACCTGTACTTTTTCGTTTAAATAATTCCTAGTGGGGTGTTGCTAGTGTAAATCGGTACTCTATAAAGATAATTGTAGCTCACTTACTTTTAGTTCCCTCTCAAGAGGTCTCGGTGAGTTCCTCTGGTGCTGGTGCGAGATTGAATGATTATTCAGTTGCTGGTGTGGCACCGTAGCGTGGTGATTCATACTGTTTATCGGCTGATGTTGCATCGGCTGAAGTGACTGATGAGATTGCAGTGCTTGATGCGATTGCAAGGACTGATGTGATTGCAGCGATTGGTGGGACTGATGCTGCTGGTGGGGTTGATGGGACGCAGGAGCGTCTCGCCCTACACCCTCGTCGGAACTCTCGCAAGACTGCTCCCCTGAAGATTCGCCTTCGGACCGTGCAGACTGTAACAAAGAAATATTCCTTCAGTTTTTTGTTTGTACCGATTGTACTCCGATTTGTAAGATAATAATTTTTTCAACTGTATTTTGTTAATGATGTACATTAAAGAATATTCTATCTATCTAGTTTCGATGACAATACTATAATTTGGCGTCTTGAAGCTGATCTGCTGCTCGAGTCAGAAGGTAGGATATTGGAAATCTTCAGTACTAGTGAACTCTTCGAATTTCTACTCATATGATTCGTTTAGACGAGTCCAACAGATTTTGCTTGGTAACAATGATTTGAGAATGAAGCCAGGAGATGGATAGTGGAACTCTATTTTATTTATTGTTATTTTTATTAGGTTTACTAAACTATAATTATTTTTTGTAGTTGTGTCAGCCGCTTACTATTGAAAAGTTCACATTGTTGTATGTTTGTTGTCCATTAAGCTCATGTAGTTATCTGATGCCCGGTTCCTATAATCAATAATTCTTTTTAAAAAAAACCGACTTCAACAAAAAAATTATTCCATAAAAGACTTATATATAGTTTTCTCATTAATGCCATTGTCAGAACTGGACTAAATTAAAATGGGACCTCACGGGAAGCACCAGCTTTCAAATAAAAAAAAAATCATCAAAATCGGTTCACCCAGTCGAAAGTTCTGAGGTAACAAACATAAAAAAAAACGTAGTCGAATTGAGAACCTCCTCCTTTTTTGAAGTCGGTTAAAAACAATTTGTTTTGCTTACGGACGGTAAAATTTCGTTGAAACCGTCCGTAAGCAAATCGAATCGTTTCTTGATTATAGGAACCGGGCATGATAGGACTTTTCAGGCCATCCAGCGTTTTCTATTAGGTCTGCTTTTAATTATTTCTGGTAATTACGTGTGATTTATGTAGGTACCTCTGGTAATAATTGTAATAAATATTTTATTTGTCAAATTATTAACCCTCGATGCAAGAAGAGGAGTGTTATAAATTTGACGTGTCTGTGTGCCTGTCTGTGGCATCGCATTAAATCGATCCATTCGTTTGGGAGCTACTCCCAAACGAATGGATCGATTTAAGTGCGTTTTTTTTTATTTGAAAGGTGACTTGATCAAGAGTGTTCTTAGATATAATTCAAGAAAATCTGTTCAGCCGTTAGAAGAAGATCATCAGCTCTTTTCTAATTGTTGAAGGGATTTTCGAGCCGGGGTATTTTAAATTATCGGTGTAAATATTTTATTTTGTTAAATACAAAGACGAATATTCGAATACCAGTTAACAGATATTTAATAACAAATAATATATAATATAATAGTTTCACTATAAATCCAACGTTGCAACATAACGTTATTATAATTACAGCTTGGTTTCATACATGAATTATTTCGAAATTATAACTGAGGTGCAGGTGGATGAGGACTGCTCAGTTTAACCAGCAATTATTTATAAATGTCGTAAGGCGTCAAATATACACTTGAACGTGAAAAGTAATATGAAGAATATAATATTAAATATGTTATTACTAGACAGTAAGTGCAACTAAATAGATATTTAGTTGCTCTTCAGGGTACCCAGAAACACCTACTTACCACCGCCGCACTATTACCATGTGTATGGTTTATCTACATGGGCTATTACAGAAAACAAATGACGAACGAAAAAGAACGATACATCTTTAATTTATTAACGATTCCACTACAAGATTATTCGTTTATTCGTTCCATGAACACGGGTCGAAGTTTCACTTCGTGCTAGCAAAGAATCGTGCAAGCAAACCGCTGAGCCAGTCAGCCTGTGACCACGGCCAGTGCAACCTGGTCGAAACGTCAGGCAATTCAGAGGTATGTAATACCTTTTCGTGATCGCGTTAATTCCCGTATAAGTACATAATTATATCATGGAACGCGAAAGTTTAAAAGTTAGTCTAACCGAAGTAGGCAAAGCCTGTATTCCGATTATCAGCGCCTATCCATCCCCTCTAATTATTTTATTGTAATAATAGCCTACTATTTCCAATTTGCTAGTTGTGCTCAAACATTTTATACCCTAATACTTAAAATTAACTATAATATTGGCAATGTGATTCGTTCCCTCCTCAATTAGGTACAAGGTAATTTTCATACTCAAATTCTTATTAGATAAATACTAGCAGTGTCGCGTGTACAAATTTATATGTTTTGCGCGGAACCCTAATTCTTTTACCAATATAAAAGTAGCCTAAGTTACTCCTTATAACACCAGCTATCTGCCAGTGAAAGTCCCGTGGAAATCGGTTTACCCGTTTCGAAGATTACAAAACCACAAACAGAAAGAAATTAAAAAAATTGATTTTTTGGCATATTTAATCGTGGATATAACTGTATGAGCTTACAAAAAAACTATTATTTTGACATTACAAACAGACACTTCAGTTTTAGTTTTTTGTATTGATATTTTACACATTCAAATTCTTAAGGCGGTTGAGACGTCACTGAATAGGAAAGATATACCCAAATTCGCAAATAAATAAATTATTATGATTAAGATCACATTTTAACTTTAATAATACCTATGTGCTCTTAGGATTAGGTATTTTTTTCATGATGTCCTGATAGATTTTATTCAATCACATTCTTATAGCAGTCAAAATATCTAACATGTTAAGCAATATTCAAATATTTAGCAAGTAAATATTAATATTCAAACAGTTCAGAAATCCGATGTCATACTCCAGCTAGTTACTACTAAAAACGTCTTAGGTGACATGTTAATGCAATAGATTATAGTACAGGTAACTATATTGATCTCTTTGGATCTCTCTTTAACTCTAAAGTCGTATGTAAATCTACAGGTGAGGCCACCCGATTGCCACTTCTTACTTTTACTGCGATCTTCGGTCAGTACTGACCGAAGATCGCAGTAAAATGAAGTATTTACCTATTTTACAAAATCAATTGGGCTAACTAGGCTGGAAATATGAACTTATATGTGCCATTTCACCGGAACAATCGTCTACAGGCTTTTGGATTCATAGGATAACCCACTTTTTGGCCTATCTATATCGAATTTTACTTACGATACAATAAATACAGATAACGAAACGTTCCGTTAATTTTTTTTTAGTTTTTAATTTTTTTTAAATAGACTATTTGTTTCGCAGAAGGTATGTATAACATTAATATGTAAGTACTTACATAGGTACTTTTAATAACAAATATTGAAATCTCATATACATTTTTCTGAAGGTGACTCCATCAGCACACAAAGGGATTAACTACTAGTAATTTCAACATTGTATTGTCTATAATTAATACAAACTATGTAGTAATAACCTTCGAATCACATTTAATCTGCAATTGTTTACTTGCAGCTACAAGCATTTAATAAACAGAATTCATATTATTTCCGTTGCTCGATTGCCGGAGGAGTGAATTTGTTCAGTTATTGTTTATATTCATAACGATATCGGAGAACAACATATGGTAACCACAATAGGATGCCTAGGGCTTATAACATTTGCTGAAACTTTTATTAGTATAAGAAATAATTAAATAAAACGTAACTCATGGTTCCACACAGCAAGTGTAGGGTATATCAAAGGAACTGAGGCGCGATAGCATGATAGGTGATAGTGTTAAAACCTTTGGACTTCACCGTCAGGATCGTGACAATCAAAATATGTACATCGAATATCAGTGATTTAAAAATAGAAAATTCTTCTTAATTTTAATGATAGAATAAAAATACCATTGTCTATATATTAACGGATATCCAAACTAGCAAAATTCAAAATCAAATATTCTAGTCTAATTGCAATTATTTCCCTAGCGTTTAGCTGTCAAAGCTAATACATGAGAGTAGTACTACATTTCCGTTGTATTCTACAGTTTATCGCCTCTTCCAGGCCTTTTTAGTCAATCTGAACTGAACAGCTAAGCTGTACCAACAACACTTACTGCAATATTTTTACTGTTGGACAGTTTTCAAAATCAACACTGATTATTTAGCATTCTGCCACTAAACGAATTACAACAGTTGAGTGAATTTCTTTATATACTATATGGTATTCAAGGAAATTCACCATGACTTGCATTAATAGCAGGCTTCGTAATGCATCATGGCATAGCGAGAAACAAGTGTGTGCAACTGAAAATGTATGTACCGACTAAGCAAAACCAGTCTCAATATTGATGCCGTTAAAGTTCCATCGGAATCAATATAATGCAAGTGTAGTGGCAGGCAATCAAAACGTTGTTCGAAATGAGCGCGTTTTGCGCCGCCGCAGCCCCCGGCCCACAATTACGACATTAAAATTATTATTTTATTTCCATTTTTATTTATTATTCGCATTATTATATTGTGTGGAGTTATTATCGGTGAAATGTTTCGTTCGGATAAACGTTCGCGTCGGAACGACACGCAAGCCCTCCCCAACGGCTCACCTCAGGGTTCCGTGTATTATATTAATTGATGTACTCCAATTTATTATACTCTATCAATTCTTAAGTTATGTTTAAAGCTGACTTACTATAACAATATAAAATAAAATACTGGCTGAAACAGTCTGGTCTGTTTTCTATTTCGTCTAGCTCTTTGTTTGTTTTTAAATAATATTTTAAACGGGAGGACGGTTTCAAAACCTTATAATTGAGTTAATCTAAGTTAGGAGCCTAAATTGCATGATTGTATACAGTAACACTCAAATTATATGTTTAGGTACGTGATTGATAACGTATTCATAGATTAGAAAAATATTTTCTAAGTAAGATCTAGAACTAGGCCACAAAGAAAACACACTGCTAAAATATCTCAACATTGATATGGTACATTTTATTACAGTAATCTTACTGTAATGAAATGTCCCATGTGTAACGTTGATGACATAGACGATTTAAAAGAAATTAGCTAAACTACCGCTAAGATTAGTAGGTACTATACTTTATCTAAATCAAAAAGGCGTATAATCTGAGTTACAGTGATCTACTACGTGCTACAGAACCCTATAATCACATCAATCGCTCCCGTATCCACACCCTGTCATTTCATTCGACTTTTCTTTCTCATGGTTCCAGACTGCTACTGGATTCCTTATACCTTTTATTACTTTTTAAGGTGACCGCAATTTTATTTAAACGTTATATCAATAAAATGAGCCACTTAAGGCGTTTTTAAGTTCATTTACCTTCAAAGCGGCAGATTCACCAAATTTAGCAAATAAAATAAACATACTGAATGATGATATATAATTATCGTGTGACGAACTGAGAAAATCAACACTTGCGCATTACGATAAGTAGGATGGCGTTAACACAAACCTCGCTAATGTCACAACAAACAGAATCAGAACGACTAAAGCGCTTAGTTGATCTCTCGCGTGATTTTATAATAACATATTAACTGTAACTTATTTAGTAGGTCGATGAAATAGTACCTTTCAGAGTAAATAGCAGCGACTGGAATTTCACAACAAGTTAGCACCTCAAGCAAGGCAATGACATTGCTATCAAAATAGTCAACGATAATAAACTCAAAACATGAAATTTTCAACCCAATTTGAAACGTCGTAAGTAAACAGACACTTACCATGATACACTTTAAATCGTGACCTTAACAAAGAAATAGAAAGTGAAAGAATTCATCCGATGGAACCATTAACCTACCCAGTTGCTTATTATTTGAATAAACAGGAATGGACCCGTTGCCGTTCTCAGAAGTATCCCCGAAGTAATACTAAGATGCAAGCAGAGGAGGACACACCGTTGATTAGCACCTTTTTCTGCACCAACAAATACTACTAAAAGTTATCTTATACCGTGCAGCATTAAGCTCAATTCTAAATAGACCATTATTTACGGCTACCGATATCAATGAAGATGAAGCCTCGAAATCCTCTTCGGAGAAACCTCTACTCTATGCATACGTCAAAGAAGCTACAGGTTTTCCTGTCAATGCTGGTAAAGCAAGTGCAGATGAAATTAAACTCTATGCTACAGTAAAACTACTGATTCTTGTAAAATATGAAAAACTTTCAGTTACTTTATACATTGTAATATTTGTAATAGAAATCATAATCGTGTCTATGCGAGTAAATTTTATGAGGCGAAATCAAATAGAAACGTGTAATGAAAGATGTCGTGTGCGCTCAACATGTTTGGTCGGTATGTAAGACAAATACGTGCGGTAATAAAATATTGAACATTTAGTTGTCGAAGGGGAGATATCGCAGAGGTGCGAGGTGAAAATATTGATGACAGTGTAAATTGATCGAACACACGTCAATCTGATCGATAAACATGTAACAATCCTAACAGCAAATATAGGAGGAGTTAACATTTAAATTGGTATTGATCAGTGTAGGGACAAATACTAAGTATAAAGACTCATTTCACTCACAGAGAACAGAACTATAAAGACTTCTATACAACTCCGAGACGTCCAAAAAATTCCAACTGCCATGGAAATCATTATTTTCTTAATCAGACAAAAACTTAATAAGTACCTATCCCTTGTTCTTGATCAACAAAAAACTTTTTTTTTTTTATTTAATCAATGCATCAGTGTGGGTTTGACGGACGATTATAAAAATTAAAGCTAAAGGACAAAGAACTTCTGTAGGATTCCGATGTGGTGGCAAGTGCGTTCAACGTGATGGTAATGTTCGCGTAGCCACACTCCCGGGAATATTTATTAGCAAGAGCAGTCACGACGAGCTTTGTCCACACATTAGCAGTGTTAGCACCCGGGATGGCTACCTGCATGTTTACCTAGGCATAATCCCTTCATGTATTTGCCTAGATATCCACAAATCTCTGGTATTTCGCAAAGGTCGTTGCAACATTCATTTGAGCTTGTATTGTTGACGTCGAAGGGAAATCTGCCTTCGTCGTGTTTGCGTAATATATGAAATGTTGATTGTACAAGATGCTTTATACAAATAACTCGAATGCTTTTCTTATTGTACTGGACGTAGGTAAATTGTAGGACTGGAAATTCTTGGGTTTGTAACGAATTGTATGTATACAAACATGTAAAGATTATTGAGGTAAAATCAAACAAAGATGGTGTAAAGAGCGCGTATGTAACGGCCTTACGTATAGGAACTGCGGCATGTCACAATGTTGCCGCATTAACTGCAGCACTCGCATTAACATTAGCAGACATAAAATAACCGCCAATAAGCCGAAGCACGCATCAAACGTCGACAAAGCAACAGGTTCTTGGCTCAACAAACACACTGTGTTTACATTACGATCCTGGGGCTTCATTTAATAATTCTCGGGAACTAAAAGCCTTTGAACATTTCATCAGATGACCCTCGGTGTTTGCACACACTCCTGGCTCGAGATGCTAATGTGGACACAAGGACCTGTATCGCCGATCGGCCTCCGATGCTTTTATTGTTAGACCGTCCAATAGCTTGGGCTTCTTCTATTTCATTTCGATGTTCGATATCCTTCGATATCTTGTGCAAACATTCAGAAAAATCCTTACTTTTTTTGTCAAGATTTATTTACATTCAATTTCGAACGTTGTGATGATTACACAATCTTGATTTTGCTAATGTAAACAACAAACAAATTAATCATGTGGACAGGTATCATAAAATAGTCTGCAGTTCAAAAATTATCAGGCTCAACGACAGTACATGTGTTTATTGAGTTGCAACACAATATTACATAAGTACTTCGCATTAGGTGCACGCGTCGTCATATAATGGAGGCGTGCAGTAGTAGTTATATCAGGAAGCTGCGGGTGACACACGAAACGAGACAAGCATTTGAGCAAAACAAAAGGTGATAAGGAGAGGTAAATAACCCAGGCCATTGACGGCGTGACGGCAGCGCAGTACGCGACGCAAGCTTGCGCCTTCGCCGCGTACACGCGTCCGCTGCCCGCACTACCACCGTACATTGCCCGCCGGCGCTATACTCTCGTTCAACAGCTGTTTAACGCTTCAAATACCACACTGAAATATTTTCAGCATAGACTATTTAGCGACTGACGGCTGACGAGTTGAATGGAGCCGTTGCGAACTCGCTGAGCGATTCATAACATAATATATTTAAGAATCAAGAGGATATGCACGACCTATGTAACTTTAGTTTAGAGCGTCAGGTACGTAAACACTCGTTACACAGATTTCTAATAGATGCTCATTACAACCGTCCCGACGGTATTGAATTTTAAATCATTTGGCCTCTTAATTTTATTCAAAATACCGCAACAGCGGTAAGTAGAAAGAGATCGCGTCGGTTATTGTAATGATAATTATTTTTAGAAAACAAAAACTAGAAAGCGGTCGAACGAAGATGCCTATCTGTTAATTATTGTCACCAAATTGGCGGCCGTTATTGTGAATGCCTCGAAATGGCGCGGTGACAAATCGTTGGGTTTCGTGTACGTTACGTTTGATTGACGCGTGCCAGATTCCGTGGTAATACCTTTATACATATTTATTTGTGCGTAGAAAGCGCAAATAAAAACGAGTTCTTTAATACTGCGCATGAGATAATGAATGATGTTTACGAAGAGTCGTCCTCAGATTTGAAATGGACCGATAGCCGATTAATAAACACGGAATCGGGCGTAGTCAGTTATAAAGATATTTGTGATTGGAAAATATCGGAATCGTTGAGACAATTTCGAAGCCTAGTAATAGGCCGGGGGTCAAATATTGACAGTTCTCACGAGCCACACGGACGCGTCGTTGTAGTCGAGACTCGCCGGGCCATTCCTTCCGCTTTTCACACATATAGGTAATAATCGATCGCTTTATTGCGTGTCATGTGTAGGCGCGCCGGCCGCGGCCGTCGGGTGATACTTCGGGGAAACTTAATGTCGTTTGCCGACGATCGAACGCAAGAGGGACGTTAAGTGGAGCGATAAACTGGAGCGGTTCTTTACTCGTGATTTCGACGGAAGACAAACCAGGACCGAGTCTTCTGTCATTGACTTAGCCGTCGCCAATTTGCTGACGCACCCGTAAACGTGTGAAATGTGAACATGTCGGGTAAACTTTGATACTCACCTTTATTTGCATTATTAACTTATTCTGTAAGGAAGCAAACAGACATTATCGTGCCTTTGTGATCGAGTAGTGTTTGGTTTGACTCATTACTTTTAAGGGGAAAAGTCGTTGATTTGCGAATGACCCAGGGTCGCTTTCCTCCGGCCCTGATGAGGAAAATTGTTTACCGACCACTTTTGATTGTTAATGGATAATAACTACTCATGATATACACAATAAGATGTTAGACGTTTTTTACATTGATATTCCATTGATATTTTCATTGATTGACAAATAACCTATCGTCTTTGACGGCTTCTATTGATGGCGATAGCTGTCTATCTGTGTGCTGAGTTTAATTCGTCACACAAATGTTAATTATGATCAATCCTGAATCAATAATGATGAATTAAATATAATTATACCCAGTAGAACTAGGATAAAAAGTAGACTGTGTTATTCCAGACTATCTATATCTGTCCCGAATTCCATCTAGATCCGTTCAGCCGTTTTTGCGTAAAAGAGTAACAAACTTCCATTCATCCATCCTCACAAACTTTCGTCATATTACTAATACTTAGTAAGAATTTTCTACTGGCAAAAAGAAGAATTAGGTTTTAGGATATTATTTAAATAATTTCTTAGTAATATTATTAGATAATTAAAAACTAGAATAATTATAACATGCTTGGCCCACTGTCACAGGTTGATATTTTCCAATATTCGTCATAAAAAGTAATGGACATATATGTTTCTACAGGTCACAGGCAAATTTTATGTCACTGGCGTTGCCAATCATGAAAAAAACAGTTAAAGATCGAGTCGCTGAAGTTGCAGTTTAAGAAACAACCGTGAACCTTTTTCCTCGTTGTCAAAATAGCGTGGTTAATGTGTCTTAAAGCTTTAAGAGAACTACAAATCGGAGCCCTTCTAACTGAGATAATAGCTCCTACTTTGCAGTCAAATTAACTGTATACAGTGGCGAATAGTGTATTAGGATAAGTATGCACCCATCAATTTAAAAAAAAACATGTGGTATTTGATGGCGTTGCATGCGTCTATATTCTATGCAACCATTTATAGCCCGAAGGTTGGTTTTTTGCCTCCTTAGTGGAAGTAAAGTTACGACACATGTTCCAGTGCTAGCGCTAAAGGCTAGCATTGAAAGCAGCCGGCATTATAAATCATAAATACCATACTCAAAAGTCACATTTTGTCCTGACAATTTAAGAGGTCTGATTTTGCATGATGTAATCAGACTGACTTTCTACTAAACCTTCATTTGTTTAAAGCGAATACGCACGCACATCTCTTATTATTGTATCATTAAATAAATTTTAGAAACTATTCAAAGAAAGTAAGGATGAGTTTGTAATGACTCATATACACTGATTAACTTAGCAGAGAAACATCTATTGACTGAACTCGATCAATGGAAACTCCAAACGGATATACTGTTCTCGGTATTCGAATAAAAGATGGCCGTCTTGTGTCACTTCCTTTGTGGAAAATATCAGGCTTTCCTTTTATAGGCAGCCTGCATCAGCCTATGACGGGCAACTGGTGAGAAACTCAAGGAATTTCAAATATTGAAAAAAAGACTTGCTCTTAAAACTCGTTTCGTATCACATTGTAAATATTTGTAATTGCAATTGAAATTAGGGATTGTATTATTGAATACCGTGCAAAAGCTATACTCACGGCCTAGTGTCATTCAAAGGCTTTGTAATTCAAACAAAAAAAAAAAAAGTCATCATATCATCAGAATAAAAAGTACACTAAAATAACAGGCTAAGCCACTGCGAACATTAGCAAGAAATCTTTTAAATTTTCTTCTATGGCTTGAACATAAGTCGCGTAGTCCCCGGAGTTGAAATATTAATAATTTAAAAATCATTTGATTACCATTAAAACGGACGTACGTAACTTCGTACACACGTCCGTTTTAAGTAGAAGCTTTATAACCCCACTGGCAAATTTGCTATGAGTATTATTTGTAGATGTCATCGAATACATTTGTATAACCTAAAAAGCCCTGTATACCAAACACCAGAACTAAAATCTCCTGATGTTGGATTAGATACTTTATACATTTCATGCGCAAATTGTTGTTCTAATTATTATTTAACATAATTACTATTTTTACTTTGCGGGTACATCAATACTTTCATTAGGTAGTGTTACTTTATGTTTAAAAAGTAACAAATTAATATCCGTTGTGCAGTTCAATAGTCTTGCAATTGTAATATTAGCAACATTGTGTAATCTTATATTTAAATAAACATTAATAAATAATTATAAGCGTGTAGTCAATAACAAAATTTAATTATTAAGTTCCTCCGTTTCATGATGAAATTTAATAGCTAAATGACGCAAATATCTATGTGCAAAATGAGTTTACTGATTATTAGTTATTAGGCTTTAAACAAACTGACCATAGTAATTCAAACTGCTTGGCATAGAATAATTAATAAACTTGATTTAGTCTTTATAGTATTTATTTATGCTGTGTAAATCCTAAACTATTTTTTCTTTAACTTTCTTATAACATTTTAATTAACCGCTAAATCTATTTTCTTTATGCAAGTGCACGCCTTGCCTGATAATCTGTGTTTACCGATGTTTGTAAGCACTCGAATCGTCCAATTATGCATATAGCCTTCTCATAGAACTCGGGTGATCTAGGTACTCTCGAGGGAAAACTCAAGTCATCTGCTCTGTCTAACACCTTAAATACCGAGAAGGGCTGGGCTTTTAGATGCTTAGGTAGAACTAAGTTTATTGAAATAATTTTGAGTAAAATTTTTGGTTTCATTACTTAATATTCAGTAAATCTTATAAAATGAAGTTCTTGAAAAGTCTTAACATCGCAGTCCATTATTTTAAAATTAAGTTGTTTTTTTTTTAAATATCAATCCTATGTGAGTATATAAATATGCACCCTCTAAAAGTAATGCTGCATTAACAGCTGTGGGCCACTTTTGTCCTGTTGAACACGCGATGAACTTGCCCACGCGTGAGTCGTACATTTAGAAATTATTTAATTGTTTTTGTAGATAGCATCTTATGTAGCTTATCCTTGGTAGAAACTGTATTTAAGTACGGTATTTTAGTCCTATTAGAATACGAAGAGTCAGTTTACTAATAAAATAATAATATGTTACTTTCTCGTTCGATAAATACTTTTGAGACAAAGAAGGGTATCTTCAAATTCGCTCCACGATTCCTAAAGGCATAATGTTTAAAATTAAATTACAGTGATTATCCCCTGCAATTTTATTTTTATTCGATTCAAATGGAAGTCTTCAAAAGTGTCGATGCTAAGGTAAGAAGGTCTTGGTAACAGAATCAGTAGATATGACGTTAGTTAATATTTTGATATAATGGTGTCATCCGACCACAGATTGGTTAGATCTAAAATGTTATTTACACGAATGAAAAAGAGTCATCTAAAATAGAAGAGCCGTATCAAGACGCCAAAAAAACCAAAATGAAGCAAGCTGTTATCTATAGAAACTAGAAAAAAATATACAATCCATAAAACTGGAAGAAACATTTATAGCTCAAACCTTATACAATAAACCAGAAAAATGTTTAGTAGAAAGTATGAAAACAGACAAACAAATGGAAAATGGGATGGGTCACTAGCTCTATCTTTTCAGAAGCCAAAAATGATCTTATTCGCGATGTGCACCGAAGCATTGTCATGGTGCAATATATTTTGCCATTGTTGCTACGGACGACGAACTTCAACTTTTGATAAAAAATAATTGACACGCGATTTCAAGCCAATTTTTTTTAATCAATGGTTGAGTTTCTTATGTTTAAAAATATATAACATACGAAATTTAAACATTTATGAGCGGCCAGGAGCGCAGAACTTTCAGTGTACCCTATTACGATAATAACTAATTATACTGATTTAATGAAATGAAATTAAACTCCCATTGTACAGTACAATGTATTTCGGTAATTCTCAGATAGAATTTGTATCAATAAGCTTATTAAGACACTTTTTAACCGACTTCCAAAAAAGCGGGATCTCAAATTTCAAAGAATTCAAAACATACATAACATACATACAAAAAAATAAAACATTTCATAGAGAAAAAAATATTTCTTTTTTATTTTATTCTTCTTAATTAAAAATATCCCAACTGCTGTAATACTAATAGTAATAGTACATCTAGGCAGTAGAGAAAATGGACATAAAATTTCCTATTATCCCTACCGGTAGGGATATATGGAGCAGGCGTAGACATAAAATTTCCAATTATCCCTACCAGTAGGGATAGATGGAAAAAAAATTCAACTATCCCTACCAGTGGGGATAATTTGGTAGGGATATATGTGGAACAGGCGCAACGAACGGCACTTTATTTTATTTATATAGATGTATAGATTCACGCAATTTTTTTGTTACCGTATTGGGACCTCCTTCCCACAGCCGACTATCAACAACGCTGGCATCTCCGAATCTCATGTATTGTCTTCTTCTCAGTTACTCTCAATTAATATTTCTTCAAATTAATTTAGAAAATTCACTCAGTAGCGAAATTTTACTATCAATGCCTTTACTATGTGTACGTGAATCATAACTATTAATGGTGTTTTCTTCACTATTGCAATAGTGAGACGTGACTGCAGTAGTGAGTAGTGTGAGTTAATATCCATTAAATTTCTTAAGTAAAACACCTCCTTACCCTAAGGTATCAAGGTACACTTAAACCTCAGTTAATGGTATTAAATATTAGAATTTCCATTGTCTATTTACATAGTTGTCTGGTAACGCAAGATAACATTCATACAATGGGTTTGTGACAGTAAACCGTATCGTTAAACTATGGTTAAACCGTGCCTTAACCGCCGTTTAATTACCTAAGGCTTGCGGCGATCGTAAACGTTCAGGAAACTAATGCAGTGACCGCAGGTAGGTCAGTTGTCTAGTGAAACGGATGCTTTACATTGTAGCCGTACACCTTAAACAACAACCATTTATGTACCGTTCTAGCATTGATGTTATCTAACATACCTCAAAGTTTGATTCGTCTGACCACACAATATTTAGATAGATAAGTAACTCTTTATTGTACAAAAAAAAATATATAATTTGTATGCATAGGTATATTTTCTTATCAACTAATGTTGATGTTGCCTAAAAGAAAAAAAAAACCGGACAAGTGCGAGTATGACTCGAGCACCGAGGGTTCCGTAAGCAAACAAACTTGTATTTAGATAGTGCGCCCATCTTGGGAATTAATTCTCGAAGAATTTTGGCCGTCTTTTCCGAAAGACAAACATAACTTTGCCGCTCTAAAAATACTATCCTATGTATCGATGTAGGACAAAGTCAACTTTCCAACCGCAAAATATAATTTCATCAAATCTTTCGGATTTTTCCCTTTACTTGTGCTGTCAGACTTTACTTCTTACCAAATTTCATGATTCTACGTCAATGGGAAGTATCCTATAGGTTTTGATTTACCTACGAAATGCTCAAATTTGGTAAAATCCTGGGCTTAAATGGCCATATCTCTTGATTGCGTTGACTTAGAAGCTTGATTTTTTACAGTTTCAAGGTACCGCAGACATAAGTATTTGGTATTAATTCCAACTGAATGCGTACACGGGTTCCTGCGAAAAAGGGTCTTGACAGACAGACAGACGGACAACAAAGGGATCTTAAAGGGTTCCTTTTTCCGTTTCAGGAACGGAATCGAAAACCAAAAAAAAATTTGTAAAAAAAAAGTTGCACAATTATATCGCCAGGCAACCTAATATCTAAGGATGAAATGAGGTTTTGCAGTGTACGAATAATAGATCTCGGTATTCTTCGGTGTAATGTTGCTACTTAAAGGCCCTAACGTGGATTTTTGTAACAGAGCAATAACTTCTTTCTGGCTTTACAGTCTTTAAGATCAGCTGAACTCTTTGACGAGTGGTTTTGTTTTTAAACGCCACAGACCACTGAGCAGCGAGCTTAGCAGAAGTTTTCCTAATTTTTTGAAAACTATCACTAATTCACTATCATCACGGTCACTTGTAATACGTATACTTACATTCATTCATGGGCTTTTCGGCAAAGTGGTAACAGCAAAAAGCTCGATAGTTATTATTATTTTTTTATCGTGGTCGTCACCCCACCGGCTAAGCGGTAGAGGGGTATGTTGGACTCGAACCGACTAAAACCACACGGTGTTCCTTCACAGTCCATATTGCCAGGGCAGTGCTGTGTACCCTGGTAGATTTGGCCGCCTGTTAAACCACAGGCGACCCTATTGTGGATTTTATCCCCTGTCAGTGAGAGAGGCACGCGCGGAACACGGGGCCACCGTCTGAATAGCTTGATACCTAGTTGCACCGCTCAGCTCAAGCATTTAACGAACATTCACTTTCTGGATCTTACAACTTGTCATTGAACTTGTTCCTTTTTTAAAACCCTTTTCTAAAGCCGGCTACTTCATATTGATAGAAAAGATGTTGTTTCCTTAACAAATGTTAAGCCTGTGCAAAATTGTTGGGGTTTATACTTTTGGCCGTGAGTGTATGATCACGACATAAGTGTTCGCTTCACTAAAACCTCTTGCGATCTCTTCTCTTAATATCGTTTATTGCCAAATAAACTTCTTTGGTAAATGATAAAATAAAATGACATGCTAAATGTTACTTGAACCCACTGATAGCTAATTTTAAAAATTTTAAAATTTGGAAGATATTTTGAGATAAGGCCGCCCACTGTGCATTTTATCCATATTTTATCTGTATTTTTTTATGTTTTACCTACTTTCTTCAAAACTCATCAACATCGTTTAATAATAAAAAAAAAATATTTCGCCGAATGCCAGTACATCGCATAGTTGTCATAAATCTGGAGTTGAATTAATGAGGTCCTGTTCGGCTATCCATCACTGGTATGGTATAATGCGTAGGATACGCTTATCAACATACTGACATCGCTTATCTATCAATTTGGTATTCGGGTGCTGATAATGAATGTATGATATGCTGATCGCAGCTCTTCTTGTGTATCAAAAGTAAATGAATTTTACGCTACCTATTTATTTAATAAAAGGTTTCATAAAAGCCAATAAAATGACATAAATCCAGTTAATTAAATAAACGTTTTGTGGCATATTCGAAATTTAAACAATGTTTATTAAGTGAAATAGTTAAAAAGTTATCTTATTTTATCGATCGTGAGGTCCTTAGTTGGATTTACCTGTCCGCAAACTGTTTAGATTTTCTGTTCTGAAATTCTCAATATTGAAAGTCTGTGACTAGGCTAAACATTGTCTCAGCGAGCCTCGTATCGGAATCGTATCACAATCTAAATAATCATTAACAATTCCTATTATTTATTCAATCTAATGCCATTACGTAACCCATTTGACATATTTAAAGAATGCTTTACAAACGTCGTAAAGGTAGGTACGTCAAAAGGTTCACAAACTAAAAATTCTGTCATTTAAAGACTTTTGTATGATCTCTGCGACATATTGCATTACTTATTAATATCCACCAGAAACCGATAACTAAATTGCTGGTGTAAAAAGGGGGATATTGAAGTTCTATTTACATATTTTGCTTTTCAATACTTTAAAAATAATTCGGCTACAAGAGCCGATTGACTAGTTGCAGAGGTAGGTAGTCTGAGGAAAACTTGTCAACGTCACGTAATTAGTACTCAAATGTCAAATGTAATAAAATATGACATCGATAAACAATTACAATCACCTCAAATCCATATTTAATAAAATCTACCAGTATCGAAACCATTATTTTTATTTGAAAGGAGTCAGTGCATCAAACCAAACATACATTTTTTAAATCAATAACGAGAACCCTCACCGATCAAATAAACCTTGTCGATTTAAAAAAGCAAATCGACAAAAAACCTCCGCTTCACAAGAATCATAATCGGACACCAACGATCTGTCAACCATCATTGTGTTTTAATATTCGTATCGAACATATTTGTGATACAAATGCATTACAATAAATTGAACGATTTTATCAATTTATATATTTAATGTAATCTGTCTATTTTTTGCCAATATTCCTTATACAACGCCACATTATGGGGTGACAATGTCAATTTCAAGCCAGAGATTCAAACTGTCACTTCCTAATAAACGCCGCACCCCGCTGCGCGCGCGCGCCCCATTTACAAACAATACACGACCGACCGCTCACATTTACCTGATTAATTCTTCATAATACCTTATACCATAATTATTTCTCGCTGTTATTCCTATCTCGTTTCGTACATTAAAGTATTACTCGTACACATCAGATAATACCAAAATACGCATATGAGCACAATAATTGATGATTTAATTCAAACGGTATGACATGAAAGTAAGATCGTGTCTTAAAAATACCAAACTCGCATACCTGAAATAATTGATATATCAATGCACTTCTCATTGCGAGGGGCACTAAATCAAAACGAATAAGCGACCGTCTATCATAACATTTTGACGTAGAGAAACGCGCTCGATATTACACTGTTCCCGCTAGATGGCGCGATAACTGGCTGTCAAACTTGCCTGTCAATATCTTATTAATGGTTGCCGAAAGCCATTTTGATAGAATAAAAAGTTATTTGAGTTTAATTCTCCCTATGTTTCACTTTAATTCTTGGTTAATTTTAAAGATAAACCACTTTATTTAACGTTGACACATAATTAATTGTTATTCCAATTATTTAGCTAATAAATATCTTAAAGAATTAAGTAGGTATAAGAGAAAGGGAAGAAATGGTGCTTAAGTAAAACAATTACTCTGATGTCATTTCGTGAAACAACGATTTAAATTATGTAATTAAAGTTGGCAACATTAAATGCGTAATAGCATCTGGGCCAGTATTTCACAGAATACAATGGGTCACCCACGCAACGTCTGCCGTAAAACCTGCGCATCCTCTCGCAATTCGAAATAATTTACATATCTACACACGTCATTCATGTTCTAAAAATAAAAAAAATTCAATTTAGGTGTTTACAAAAGGTTAACAAACCAGACCAACTTAACACTTTCGCTATTATCCTTCCTATTTTTTTCAAAGGCAACACTGTCTTATTAATCCAAACAATCACATGCCCATGTCATAAGACAATACCAGTACACACAAAGTTAATCCTTAATCAATTGCTATACGATTCAAATTAGTGTTCCATTTTAGGTGTGTTGTATCATTCTGATTCAAATTCCGGTGGCCCATCGGACCACACACGGATGCAAGTCAACATCGGTCCTTAGAACAACACTATAGCACTTAGTATACTTTACAGGTAAACTAGTAGTTTTGAAGGTTCACGTCACTGGATTTGATCTGCGGTTACGCACCCCGAAGCTGACGAGTCTATTCTAAGTGGAAGAAAGTAATTGGATACCTACGACTTCAATAGTATTTTTAAACGGCATAAGTGAGCTTGGTTATATTTATTTATTTAAATACTAGCTACTAATAAACAAGATTAAATTAAAACACATTTAAAAAAATCACTCACGATCAGTTAGAAAATTTATTTATAACAAAAACCACTATGTTATTCCTACATAGCAGACATACTTAATAAATTAAGTAGCTGCGACAAATATACTCCTTAACTTACTACTTTTATTTCCACTAGCTTTTGCCTGCGGTTTCGTTCGCGTTAATGTTTATTTTTTCCATCGGTAACATTCTTGTTTTCTGGTAGCAAAGTACACTATGTCCTTTTCTGTACCACTAAAAACTAGAATACACAATGACATCGTGATCGGTTGAGCACTTAGAGCGTGAAACCCGTTCATAAAAAAGCCCACTTTCGGATTTATAATATTACTTAGGATTAGGGTAGGAAACGATGGTTATGTTACTCCCGTAACATGAAAGTTTATACAGGGAGATTCAAAATTTCATTCAATCTATTTTATTTGAATTTACATACCTGCGACATAAAACTAGCTCTACTTTCAATTAAAATTTGATTAGTTAATACAATAAATATGTCAAAAATAGGTACGGCGTATGTGTGACGAGTACGAGAAGGCCGTGTGGGCGCTGCACCCGTGCCAGTAGCCAGACGCGCCGACGACACCCGATGACATACGAACGCATAAGTCACGTGGAAGGACATTTTAAATGCAACTGTCACTAAGTGTAAATATTCTAAAACTATATGACCTAAAAGTGAATTTGTGAAGTGAGTGAATGGGAAATTAAAAAAATTAAGGGATTTTTTCTTATCCTCTTTTGAAAATTGTTGTGCGTCACCTGAATTGGCTACAGTGGCGCTACCATAATATAACGCCTATCGATGGACACTTTTTTATACATAGATGGTGCTCCTTACCTCTATCCTCCATAGTTTTGACATTGCGTAAAAATATACTAATTTAACTTAACAGTCATCTACCCTTATATGACAGTCTTCTACGAATTAATATAATCAATCAGGCTTAAGGCCAGGCGCGCACTCCGAGATTTTCGCTGCGCGGCGAAACAATGCAAGATTTGTAGCTTGTTACAAAGTTGTCGATGCTACGACGATATTGCCGTCAAGCGCGCGCAAAACCAATGAAACGCTGATGTTACAACGCTGTGGCGCGCCATTATGCTGCTGCGGTTTTTTTGCCGTGCGGAAAAAAACTCGTAGTGCGCGGCTGGCCTGAAACATATTTCCGTAGGAAAGCATGTTTACTATTCAGTTAGTGCAAGTATTAAGATGTGTCCTCATTATGTACTTTTAGTGTTTTGGCCATTCATAATATAAAAGTATCACCTGTATCCCCTGTATCACAATATCTGGACATTAAGAAGTTCGATATGTGATATTAGGAATACTGAACCTAGTCATAACGTAAGAAATTATTTATCTATGATTTCTAACAAATGATAGCATAAAATAGATGCAAATAAATGTCATGCACATAACAGTCTAAGTTATCTTACTATAGACATCAGGCTACAATCAGATATAAATGTCAGATTGATATTATTAATCAATGACTCCATGCCAATCACTCAATGTAATTTTCCTTCGAACCTGAATGGCAAGCAATGACTTATATTACGATAGGCTAATAATTTATAAAGATCCTTTAGGAGCAGTAGCATTCTTCTATAAATGTCTGATGACATTTGTTTTGAGTTTGAATCTGAGCCAGTAGGTACCTATAGGTACTACCGAAGTGAATCCACTGCTAAGATGAGCTTTTAGCTTACTTAGAGGGATTAACCACAATACTGTGAGCTAGAGAAATTTAAAAAAAATAGCATAATAAGTGATTCAAGATCCAAAGTTGATAAAATAGTACACAGGCAACTAACGACATTAATATTTTATTAACCAATGGTGATTAATGGAAAAAATTACAAATGTTTCAATTTCGCTAAAAACTTTTTGTTAAATCTATAAATTGTAAAAACTGCCAATGAATCCATCATGAAAAAGGGGTGAACATTTTTTTTCAAACAGTAAAGTCAAGCATGAGTTCTGTGCTGAGCGTAACACTTCCATGGCACGGGGGGGTAAAGTACGCAGTTTTACTTAATAGAGACTTCCTTTTTTCCAAGTACAGTTACTATGTATTCAATAAATTTGAAAAAATGAGAAAAAGGTTTGATTTCTTAAAACGTCCTAGCCACCATATTTGAAATAATTTTCTTCCATATAGTACCTATAGACATTGGACTGTCTGTACCTATATGTATACAGAGTTGATTATCAGCTTTAGATATAAAAACGAAAAAACGGTGTAAGTATGTGTGTATGTATTTTTTGGACATAACATTAATAATACAAACAAGTGTTGCAACCCTGCAAGACTTGTTTACTACAATGTAAATACAGTCAACTTCAGCTGCGCAGTGTCATCGCATCGTCGCACGCGCAACGTGTCCGGGGGTGAGACAGGAAGAGGCGTGGCCGCGGCGCATTAGCGACTGTTCGGGGAATACACCAGTGATCTCTCTCCCAATCATTGTGACATTAATAATACACGTCATATGAAGAATTCTGTAATTGGTACTTAAGGCACTAAAACCGGAGTTGAAATGGATAGAAGGCAATTAGAACTTTACAATATAGATTTGAGTAAAGAGAAGAGAGAGAAAATATATATAAAAATAAAAGTAATGGTAATCAGATTTTAAAATGAAAAATAAAACTTAAGGTTTTAAACCAAAAAACCTTACACCTTTTTATTTTTTTAAATTAAATAATGAAAATCAATATAACAAAAACACAATACAACATTCACAAATATCTTGTGTAGTTCTTTTTTAATTTCAATACAAGGAAGAAAAAAGTATGATCTCTACTCTATGGAATAATATTTAAAAATAAAACAAAACAAATTAAAGCGATAAAAATTTACAAAACATATGATTAGACTTTTGGATTGGGTTAGACATTACCTTGGACATTACTACAATAGAAAAATATAGAGTCAAAAGATATCCGCATACTTGTATATAAAAATCGCATAAACGGTATTCGGCGAGAATCTCGTGAGTGCGATTCAATTTGATACAGAATATGTTTACATTAAATAGACTTCAAACTATGTGATCAAAAATAAAGGCACATTTAAACATAACTAACTACATTTTAAAAAGCTAACTTTGAACGATACTCACATTTTCGAGTGAAATCTCTTTAAGAAAGTCCAGTGTCTTCAAACAAAGCTACCACTGTTACGGACCACACGTGGATCCTCCGGGCCTCCGGCGAGCCAATTATGTGACAACATTAACCGTCCAGTGAAGAGGGTAAACATGCGGGGGCGATCCGTAACACGGTAGTGATGACCCTCGAGAGTCCTCCGGCTAGCTGGGAGGGATCTACTATCGGAGGCTTTGTCAATAATTGAAAAGTTAGAACAACTGTGCTTTTACAAGAATGCACGTATACTTTTCGGCAGCACTTTTAAACTTTTGCTGAAAATTGTAATTCTGCTAAAATGATAAATCTATATGATATTGTGTTGTACAAAAACTGAGCTTTCAGTGGATGAATAATAAATTAATATTATGCGGGGTATTATAGTTATAGTCTACTGTTCATATAAAAATTTAAACGTATGTTAAATACATGTATGTGGTCAATAATGTGGGTTCAATCCCCACATGAGACAATTAATTATGTTATTAATTGTACTCAGTGTGGTCGTATTTGTTTCCGTTAAATTTAATAAAGAGTGAATAAAATATCTTTATAATAATTCTTCTGTTTTCATTTTAATCGTTTTTTTTATAATAAACAATGAAATATAATTAAATAATAATATATTTTTGCTTAAAATTCGCGACGGACGCTGTGTTCAAGTCTTTAAGATTCGATTTTGTTTCAAAACTATTCGATCATCGATGGTAGGTAGGTATAAATACAAAATGAGGTAGGTAGGTATTATATTGTTTCACAAACTATCGCTTAGGATCCATGAACTTCGTTTAGGTGTATAATTTACCTTAAATTTACAAAAATATGACACTTCACCCGCTCTCGCTCTATTCGTGTCGTAGAAAGGAAGAGAGACGCTAGAAAGGAGAAAATACAGTTACAGCTCCAATTTGCGAAGAAATTTATTATATCCTACCTCCTCAAAGGGTAGAATTATTTAAATGCTACTAACTATTGCCCGCGACTTCGTTCGCCTGGAAATTTTGTTGAAACCTAGAACCGTAGGTATATTTTTCCGAGATAAAAAGCCATGTGGTATTTTAGACTATAACCTATTTTTGTGACAAATTTCAACCAGATCCGTTCAGCCGGTTTTGCGTGAAAGAGTAACAAACATCCATCCATTCTCACAAACTAACACCTTTATCATCACTACATATTATAAAACAAAGTCCCCCGCCGCGTCTGTCTGTCTGTATGTCTGTTCGCGATAAACTCAATAACTACCGAACGGATTTTAGACAGACTGATTCATGAGGAAGGTTTAGGTGTATAATTCATTAAGGTTTTGTGTATAATGGCTGAAATATGACGTTGATTGTTGAAGAAATCGGAAAAAATCAATACATGCTTTGTTACCCGTGCGAAGCCAGGGCGGGTTGCTAGTAATATTAATAAGATTCATGGCAATAATTACTAAAAAGAAACAAGGACTCCAACTTTTATAGAAAAACAAATTATTAAAATGACTAGCAACCCGCCCCGACTTCGCACGGGTACAAATTATACACCAAAACCTTCCTCATGAATCACTCTGTCTATTAGTGAAAACTGCATGAAAATCCGTTCAGTAGTTTCTCAGTTTATTGCGAACAGACAGACAGACAGACGCGGCGGGAGACTGTGTTTTATAATATGTAGTGAAGTTCTTTCACATAATAACAACTACAGTCAGCTCAAATCTGATACAGTTATACGAAGGTACAAGTTAAACAAACATAAATCCAATTCAATCTACAACCTTTCTGAAGATCACATAAGAACAATAGCTACTGAATATTTATTATTTAACGATCAAATGCCTTGTAAATAAAAATTAACGTCAGCATTAACATATAAAGAATTAACACGCGTACATAACCCTCGATCCCCTGTAGTCCTTGTAGGTAAGTATTAACAAATAGAAAATGTCAAATGAATAGGTATTAAAATCCTGATCGTCTAGTGGTTAGTGATCCTGACTGCTGAGCCAGAGTTCGTGGGTTCAATTCCCACCCCAAATAATTGTGTGAGGAGCACGATCATTTGTTCTAGGTCTGGGTGTAATTTATCTATAATATGTATGTATTTAGTAACATATATGTATATACAAGTATGTTTATCAGCAGTATGGTTACCATAGTACATAGGCTCTGCCTAATTTAGGATCAGACGGCCGTGTGTGAGGTGTCTCAAGTTATTATTATTATTTTACTACAAGCAAGTCAAGCAAAGGTATGATACAAATTACCACATACCTAAATGTAAAATCAAGAAACTGAAATCCGTTATTCATCTTATTTATTTTCATAATAATTTATCCTTAATAAGTTATTGTCATATTACTAACATGATTCAGATTTTTGTAGTAGTCAGTGGCAAAAACTTCATGTAACTTGGGCAACAAACGGAAGAATAATGATTTTCTTTAAAAAAACTTCCAGATACGTTACTCAGACATTATTCGTTACACACTAAAAGCAATCTAAATGTTATTTTCACGTCAGTATTATTGCAGTAGTTTTATTGCACTTCCTAAACCATTAAATTAGTGTGTCAGCTACTGAATTTGCAGTGTGACAAAATATACCAATATTAAGGTATTAAAACAAAACTGCAGCCCACACTGCCTACAGTAGTATTAAAATATTTGAGTGTGAATATATCCATTTTGCTAAAAGTTCGTTAATCCATTTGTATGGAAATTAACACTAAAGTAATACCTTCATTGTTCCTCATGTAGGTATAGAATAAAGTTCAACATTCAGCTTTGACGAACAAACGCCTAATTCAATTCAACGCAAAAAGGTACCCCAAAACAAAGCAACGAGCGCTAAACGACTGTTTTATGTGCCATTCGCAGTTCCATGCGCTCGCGCAGTCCGCCACGCCGCGCCGCACCGACTGCTGGCCCACGACGCCTATCGATACTTATTTGCATACACGATAAAAGAGACCAGTCAACATGCATGATATATTAAAATCACGTCTCCGGAACAATTAACAGAAACGAGCAAGCGATCAAATAATAAAAAGTGCCTTTGTCATTACAAACAGTCGAGGCGACGAACATTCTTAGAAACACCATAACGCCACGAATAATAATAACTCTGTATAGACGATGAATCGGTTTTCAGACGTTAACCAATCGACGGCGCGCGCGCAAATCGCCAATATGGCGGATATAATTATTACTATATTATTGTGCATTAGATATAGTTCACATATCTAAAACTATTGTAGATAAATATATTACTTGTTACTAATGAAGTCAAAACACGTACATCAACAACATACCCAACTAACCTGTGTATATTTTTCATTAGACTGATCTGTATGCATTTATAATTTTGATGACTTTCATAAATAAGTTCAGAAAACTAGATATTTTTCCTCTTTTGAACACCTAAATTCGCTATTATCTTTTAGCTGTCTTTACTTGGAAAAACAGTTTCATGATTGACTTCAATAAGAAACAACAAAATATTTCCGGTATAAATAGGATATTAAACTACCACAGAACTATGAAAATGACCAAAAACTTAACATGACGTTACATACTTTTAATCGCAATGACGTTGCTCTGCCGTACCTACTGAATAACGACTTTTTTCAGAACAGTATATCATGCTCGCCTAGAAGTCCTGCCCGGTGTCCGGTCGTTCGGCTCCCTACAATATGATTGATGACAGACGCGTGCTTCATGCACGGGAACGGATGCTGTTGATCGGGGCTAGTCTTCTCCAGACTGCTATTACTTAAATATAGAAGTCATTTGCGCTACTGTTTAATTAATTTAAAAGAATATGTTACATTGTCCTCACATTTCATTTGCGCCTATAATTAAGTAATGCAGAAAATTGTAAAAAACAACTGTTGAAAAAGACTAACTTATTCTGATTGACTCGTACTCCTGACAATTCAAAAATATATCTATAAATTCTTCTATTAAGACTTCATAAGTCTACGTCTATCTAATGACAATGCGAAAATCCCCAATACGATTCTTAGAATTTTACAGGAAAATAATGATTTGTATAAATTTTCCAGTTGTCACTCAAAACATACCAATACAATAAAATTAGATACGTACAAGAAATCAATGCTAAATGACGCAGATATAATAATCACAATAATATCACTAGTAGGTATCTATTCAAACGTTGTTGAGCATTCGAAAACAATTTTCCATTGCGGCAAACGAGCAATACTCAACCTCAAAACATCACTGGGGACAAAAAAGCTGAGACGAGACACATCACCTCCAACCTCCGATTGAGAAACCCAATTTGAATAACAATCAATAAATTAATGTACAACCGTAATTTATTCATAAGCGGAGAGTCTGTGACACACCGACGCGACGAGCACTGAATCCAAATGAAATTTTATAAGAAATACTCCTTTTCAACAGCCCATTATGGACAGAATGTAATACTTTTCTTAACGTATCATCATTATCGGTCCGCATCACAATGCTTCTTTGAGTGTGAGTGTCGTTTAAGTGGACTAATCTCTTTACACGTAAAAACTGACGGCACCGAATGAGTTTCTCGTGTTGGAATAATTAGTCTGCAATTGAAAGCGTGCTTTATTTTAAGAGACCGGACAAAACGGACATGACACGGTTGGCCAACGGTAAAACACTTTCACGAATACAATGATAATATTACAAAAGAGTATGATTCCGAAACGGCCCGGCCCGGTACGCAACCGTTTTTAGAATAAGAAAACAGAATATTTAAATAATGTCGTAGGCAACGCCATAAATAGCGGCTCGTTAATTACCGACTGTAATCACATTTCGCCAAACGCGTTACGACACACATGTCCCATCCCTTCGCTGTTCTAAATTTAAACGTTATTAAGGCGGGCTGGCGGCACGCTCCCTGTCTCGATAGAATTGAAAATAATTTATGTAACTTTGTGTCACTTACTTAGAATTACTTAACCCATTCAATACACAATCACTATTATTTACTTACATAAAGCAATATTATTAAGCAAAGTATTTGTGGTTCCTAATGCAATATATTGCTTTCATAATACCAGAAGTATTAATAATCAGTGGACGTAACAATCATTTATGAAACTAATGGTGTCATCGGTTATATGTCTTAGATTTTATTAGAATTATCACACTAGCATTTAATAGAAATAGGTGAATGTTACAATGCAGTGGTATAATTTAATAATATTTTTAACACAGAGAAATCGGAATTTTGTAGAAAAAAAGGTTTATTTGCTGACTACGTGACTCATCTCTCTCTCATGACACATGTTTTTTTTTAACTATTCGCACATTGATTAGATACAATACCTATTAGTGCCACAATTAGTTCATATATTGAAGTAACAAATAATTTTTTTAAAGTTTCGCCTAAACCTGTTTGCCAATTCTCGACCTTACAAAAATCTTAAAGTAATCACAGTCAAATTGCATTTACATAAAAACCAACATCGTATTCGCATTCCCCAAAAGAAAAACTTAAATGTTTATGAGGAATGAATTAGGTTCAAATTATTTAATAGAGTTGCGCAGAGGCAACGAGTTAGATTCGCGTGTCGTCACGAGCGCCGGCAGCGACAACCGAACTCAAATTGTTGATGGAACCACATTTTAGTAGTCATTTGAACATAATCATCGTTAGAACATCAGAACATCTTGCAGAATTTTGCGAATATGTGCAAAAACTGTTTCATGCAAGTGACGTTAGACGTTTAATAACTATACAATAATCCCGAAATAAGTTTGTCGAAAACTTAACTGGACCTCATTTTCTCTTCGTTCTTGATAATTATTTATAAAATAAAATTATATGAATATTTACAATACAGTAATTCATAAAATTTCATTTGACAATAGCAACAATTATATACTATAAGTATATCCGATTTTATATAATTTTTTAGCTTTTGTGAAGACGTTTTCGAAAACCAACGTTTTCCATAACATTGTTTAATGTCTTGTATGTTATATCTATATTTCGTCTATTATATATAATGTAAATATTATACTTCGTGTATAATTGCATATTTTTTGTACATAACGTTTCTATAATTTCAGGAACTGTAAATACAGTACATGTGTGATGATGTGCGTTATTTCAGATCTTTATTATTTTGTATCAATAATGCGTAACTATTCGAATGTCTTAAAATATTTATTGTATTAAGTAATTTTGCAAGATACGAGATTGCGTGTCTCGATCATTGCTCGAGGGGAACAGAAACGGTAGCTGGCCGTGGTTCCAAATTGAAGCCTGTCAGATCAACAATCAGAATCGTCTGATCCCACAGCTCGATTAAACTTGATAATTGTGGGAATCGATTACTTGACTTCAGACTTTATAAAATATTCACTACATTATTTATTAGTGCAAATGTTACTTATAAATTATGTTTGGATCGTTCCCTTAAGACTGATATTAATAAAGAATAAAAAAAACAGTCAGTCGTAGGACTGCACGTCAGAAGTGAAAACATAACTTCACAATGTATTTGCATATACATATACATACACACACACACACACACACACACACATCTGTATATATAAAATTAGGTTAAAAATAAAAAGTAAGTAATAACATACCTAAATGTATACATAGGGTACACTGGAAGTTCTGCGCTCCTGGCCGCTCATAAATTTTTGAATTTCAAATGTTATATTTTTTTAAATATAAGAAACTTGGCTCCGTCTTACGAATTTTCGATCAGGTCACGTGTCCTGACGCGAGTTTAACATTTTTTACTCAAAAATTGCACAACGCCGCTAAAGAAGTTTTCACTTCCAAATTCCGTATTTAGACACTACATTTGCATACATTTTTGGTCTATCAAAAGTTTTCATGTCAGTCTGAAAACAAATCCAAAGACGATATTTTATTCATTACAAATGACATTTTGTATTAACCCCAGACACCTAGCCTTTGTCAAATCAATGAATAGTAGACAATAAATAATTATTAGTAGCATTCATAAGTATTCGTCGACGGCGACGGTAAATACTCGTAATATTAAGCATTGCGTATTCATCGGTTCCCAATGCAAACGAAGGTTAGTTGTTTAGGTGTAAAATCTTGTCAATATAAAATAAAACTCCTGAGATAATCTAGTAAATAATAAAAAGTAATTACGACCAAACCATAATCAAATTTAAATGAGAATGTTTACTAACAAATTGAGGATCAACAATGTAACCCTGTCCCTATGTAATGTATTAAGCGAATGAGGTAGGTCGTTTCAAACCAATTTTTCCAACACTTTGCTAGGCCTCTGCCGATTACAGACTCAATTACAAAAATAATCATAAATTTAAAATACCCCCGACTCAAGAATCACTTCAACGATTAGAAAAGAGCTGATGATCTTCGAACGGCTGAACAGATTTTCTTAAATATCTAAGAACACTCTTGATCAAGTCACCTCTAAAACAAAGAAAAAACACACTTAAATCGGTCCATTCGCTTGGGAGCTTCAAGATCAAGCTCTCTGCAATTGGAGCTAATTGCAAGCTTTCCCGCCATAGCCGCTTCATTTCAAGATGGCGGCACGGGTATTGGAGTACGATTTCACGTCATTAAGACTAGTTATCGCGCGACCTGCCTTCTATCCTCTAATTATTCGCTACCGGTGCCTCCCAATGGTATGGAAATAATATTAGATATTATAAACTGGAAATATAATTCACTTGATCGACGGACGCTGACTTACATGTGGCGTAAAATAGGCGGACACTCCGCGAGTAATTACTTTCTAATGCTTGAGAAGCGTCGTTCGAAATACAATGGTGCTATTTGTTGGTTTTGATGTTTCTGGAAACAAACCTAGTCTCATTATTGACAGTAGATAGTTCAGTGTAAACTTTTGCTGAAGATCATTCTCGACAACATCAAACATCGGGAACGCAGGCTAGATTCAGTATCAGTGCAAATATTTATGTGCATGAATATGAATATGGTATTGGTCTGTGTGTTTCAAAAAAGTATGTGTAGAACAAAAATGTAAATGAATATGTTGACATGTCTAAAATTGCTATTTTTCAGGGTGGCCATTTTTAAGTTTTGACGTTATATGGTTATTATGGTTATATTTTTGGTGACCGAGTGTAAGTTGATATATATGTTCATTCACAAAATCATGTGAATTGTTTATTTGATATGAGGTTTTGTCAAGTTAGACACGTTAAAATGCGAAATGTCGACATGTTTCCAAAGTTGATTTCTCCAAAATTTATGTAAATTTAAAACTGTAAATTTTTTTCATATGAATTCCTAATGCGTAGGAGGTATTACGCCAATAAAAAAAAAACATGCAAGTCGACATGTCAATGTGTTCACGCCAGCCACGGAAATATTGCAAACGCCTTAATTAGGATGTATGTAAATAATATGTGTGATAATTGTGGAATACGTTCCAAAATATTATTGTATAAGTGATTCTTTTTAGAAACCTTCGTAAGACATCTAATAAAAAAATCTAATTGGTTAGCCATAAAAAATCTATTAAAACGGTATAGAAAAATATATACATAGTAGAAGATCGGTAGCGTGCGCGGACGCAACGCCCTCCGCTGAGTGTATCTTGGGATCCGTAATTGCTGTAATCTGTAATCAAAACGCCAGCTATTAAACAGTAGCAATACTTCTCGATATGGACACAACATCATATGGAGTATCTAGATTTTTTATATATTTTATGAACCAATTTATTTTCCTCAATTGAATCAAGCCTGTCTTGGACGGAATCTATCTAGTCTGAATACGTGTAGTTCAAGACTACCAAATTCTTCTCCTAAACCATAACATCTGAAATAAAGTGTTTATTAAAGAGACTAGCTGTGCCCCACGGTTTCGCCCGCGCACACCTTCTAAACCCCGTTCCCGTGGATTTTTCCGAAAGGTGTTCTGCTATTCGGAGCGAAGACAAATCCAACACAACAAAGATCGTAAAAATCGGTCGAGCTTTTCTTCCTACTATCATTATAAACGCAAAAGTTTGTGATGATGTATGGATGGATGTTTGGCACTCTATCACGCAAAAACCACTGAATGGATTTGGATGTGTGACACACATATAGTTTATAACCCGGATTAACATATAATATACTTTTTATCCCAGTAATCCTACGGGAACGGGAACTATGCGGATATAGCTAACCAGTGTTAAGGATCAATTTTATGTTTATTTTTTTTCTTGTTGTTTGCTTTACTTTGTTGTTATTTTTTTTTACAGCGCACTCGAAGAAAGCAATATTTTTGGCATTTTTTTATATATTGCTTCAAACTATCGTCATTTTAATAGGATTTTTTTTTAAATAAAATGTGGCATTTGTTACTCGCTGATAATGTAGCTTTCTGTAGATAAAAGAATGTTTAAAATCGGTCCAGTAGTTTCGGAGCCTACCCATTACAAACAAACAAACAAAAAATCAAATCTTTCCTTTTCATAATACTTATTATTGTAGACGTAAATTGTACATATACTACATACTTATCATAAAATAAAATAATCACATGTCTGCATAATAATTATGAATAAATTCGTAGCAGATATCTAATTTTTAATAACCCTTGATATTTGCAACGACTCATGAAGTCATGACCAACATGTCATAATATGTATCGAATGAAGAAATAAAAATGAAGTTAGTTATAAATATAGGAAATATACCTATGAAGAATATCGCCAAAGAGTTAAAGATTGTGCACACCGTCCGCTATAGACTTTACGGTTCTTAGGTTTGAAAATGTCAGACCATGGAAAATTGGCTCGCATCGTAAAATTTACTTACCCTAAGTTAAGTTTAGAACGCCTAGTATATCCCTATATAATAACGATATTCTCAGCAACATTTAAGACCATTTATAATTTAAAGTCAGACGGAAACAAAACAGTACGATGGATTTTTTTTTCTTCTTGGAATCGTAGCAGTAAGACGCAATGTCATGTATCCTTATAATGCTAACGAGGAACTGGACAATACTGTAGGCTAAAAGCAATAATTACTAATTATTGCTCTTAGACTGTAGTTGACTGTTAAGTCAAATCACCTTCTCTTTATTAAACGTCCAAATGAAAGGCCATTTATGTATATCATGTAAAAAATGTGTATTTTATAATGACTTGTGACTTACTGTAAATATTTGTTTTTACAATTAAAAATCAATAAAAACTCGTGAAAATAATTAAGAATATAATTTCAAAATTTCTAATTTCAAAGTCTTATTTAATAAGTACTTTATTTCATGAGTACTGTTAATTAATTTATTTTAACCATAGGTAATAAGTCTATTAACTAATATTATGTCAGTAGTGTTAGTTCAAATAAAAAAAAAACATAAAAATATTTATTTAAATAATACAATCACAGCTTTGTATTTTCTGTTCTAATAAAAATAATAAATAGTTAATGTTGAGAATTTGATTGCTGAATCCTTGAATGTAGGAAACGTATCATTAGAGCTGCGATACACATTATTATTCCAAGAATCGGTTCGTCTCCAGAGGCAGTAACTACAGCCCTGGCGTGTGATGCCCGTGAGAATCTGTGCGATATCTTAACAGCGCTGATTGACGGAAAGTCAGGATTGTTTGAACTATTTCTATACATACTAAGGTTTACAATCTGAAAAAAAACCATTACAATTGTTATCCTAAATTATTTATTTTTTTATAAACCTTCATCGAACTCTGTGTTTATAATTTTTACTAATTATGGGCTTACGTCGAAGATTTTTTGTGTTATTTTAAAAATATGTTTTAAGTAAATAAGCAATTCAGAGATGTTAACGACAGTAGCTACATACCCCTATTTTTCTACCGACAAGTAAAAGGAAATCAATACATTCCCATCACACATGTTACATTGATCGTATTGTCACCTTCGAAAGTTTACCTTCAATTTTATTATAAAGACATTTTTTATGGACGACCGTGATTGAACAATTAATCAAGTCGATTACGCATGCGCCACATCACTAACACCGCTCGTTTATAGAGACAGCTACTTGAAAAGAAACATTCGGCCATTGAATGGCTTTTGTGAAGATCGCTTAATGCTCTTTTATGCTACGTTAATTAATTATATTTAATGCGGTCGTATATACCTTTTTGTCGCGTTTGTTTGTTACCTCGGTGTATTAATATTAATCCTTTTTGTACACAGCTGATGAATCTGTTATTCGAGATGAATAAAAGTTATTCGTTTTGTCGGAGACATAAAACGACATTTTGCAATGGTTGACATTTTTGTTTTAGAATGCTAATGGTTAAATAAATTAATGCTGAATATTTATGATACCTTTTTATGTAGATCAGGTCATAACGGCTTAAGAAATATCAGAGTATTAATAGTTTTCTTAGAAAGACACCGGTCAGAAAGAACTTGAACTTAGTAGACACAAAACAAAAATTATATTAAAAAATAGTTAAATATAAAAAATATTTACAAAACGATTCTTAAATAAAAGAATACAGTTTGTTAGTCTAGTCTGGGCCATTAAACCATAAAAAGAAAGCATTCCTGTGGCCACTAAAATAATCAACGTCTTATAAAAGTGGATGAACAAATTTACAAACAAAGAAAATTTATTAATCGTCCTCGTCAGTGTACTTCTTGTAAGGAAGGGGAGATCAAAGTACTGCGCGCACGCGCCTGTAATAGCGCCCCAAGTGTTCAATAACTCAATACAAATAAAAGTTAAAGAAAGTAAATAGATACATACAGGTAATAAGACGATTTTTTACAATTTTAGTTCCTCATTTCTTTTATTTATAAATAAATGGGCTATCCAACACTAAAAGAATTTTTCAATTCGAACCAGTAGTTACTAAGATTAGCGCGTTCAACCAAACAAACAAACTCTTCAGCTTTATAATATTAGCATAGATATATCTAACACACTAGCTAAAAAGCAGAAGAAGACAGCTTAACAACTATATAGTAAAAAAAATAAAAATCGAAAATTGATGATCCTACTTGAGAGAATAATATAAATACACATATTATTTTCACACACACACATACTTCTCACCAGTTATATAAATTTAGATCAAACGGTATTTATCAAACTTGGAATGGTGCAATCATTGTCATCATGTCAGGTAACCCAAAGAGCGATCTACCGCATCCTTCCTCCAAAGGCACTTTGAACGGGTATAGTTCCATCTAGAGGGTGACGTCACCAGTGCGCTTTCCAGTCCGTGGTCGCTATTCCAGAATCCTTTTTCGCAGCAATTGCTGTTGCTGCTCAGAGGCCTTTGTTCCGAATCATTTCTCGCAGAGAAACGACCTGAATAGTCCAAGGAAAGTTATAAAGAACTTTTAAAGAATTCATTAAATTATTTTTCGTCCTATAGTTTTGTATAAATAAGGAAATATGTAGAGAATAATACACATAAATATCGACTAACTTCTAACAAAAAACACAAACATATAAAAACAATATTTATTCTATTTATGTTTGAAAATAAACTTGTAAAAGTAACCTTGTGTGTACTACGTCTTATTTAAAATACTTTTAAAGAATTATTTAATATACAGTACCTACATACTTTATGCAAGAAAACTCTTTTAGCGCAATTAACTAAAATTTGGCTGCAACGCCAAAGGTCGCAACTTTGATTTCTGTTCAGTGAAAATATTAATTTATATGCATGAATGTATGGATCTATTTGCATTGATATGGCTGTTTCTTTGTATGCATTTACGAAAAAAGTACAAGTATCTAAATCTGCTTGTCCATATTCTAAAACTCATTGGTTGTAATATGGTTGGTTTGGTCACAATAGCACTATCTTATATTTCTCGGAACATCATCTTCGTTTTTTTAATATAAACATTTATTATGTTGGTACTTTTAAATAAGAAAAAAAAAGTGTGTGTACTTATATACGCACGTAAGAAGTTACACTTTTATCTAGTTAAATAAAGTTAATTTAAATATCATAATAAATAATACATACCGTCAACTAACCTCAAATTCTACAAACGTACTCAAAGTAAAATGTAAAAACCATTTCTATCACTATCGTGACGTTGGTAACTTTTTTGTTAAACTAAAATGTTGACTATCTAACTTCAAGATGTCGGTTTCTCGTGACGGTGTGCGCGCGCATCATAAAAATTTACTCTCATCATTTTTCCATAACGCGACAAAAAAAGTATAACTTCAAAAACATGTTTTTGAATTCGCCTAACAAAGGCATCATTATTAAAAGTTTTACTATAATTTATGATAAACAAAATTATCGTCAACAATCATGTATACTTAAATGACGTGATGGAAAGAATATGTGACAAAGATCAAGATTGTTCACGTCACACGACACATCTCTTGACATCAGGAAAATACCACCGGATATTTTTATCGTAAGAACAAGTACTTAGTTGACAATCAACATAATTAAAACAGGTAGGTACGGTACTGAGCTAAATAAAATGAAGAATGCACTTGTGTTTGATTTTAAAGAAAGCCCTGGTTGAATCAAACTCACAAACTTATCGCTACACAAAGGTTTTCTACATTTCTTAAACCTAATCATTCACTTCCAAAACAGCGTAAGTAATTTTTGTCAAAACTTAGTACACTAATGTAATTTTTTATTTTCATTTGCTATTTTTATAAGCTAACATATTAACTATTTGTTACGTTAAGCGGCACCTTTGTGGTATTTAAGTAAACAAGATATTATTATGATACTACAGATTGCTAACATAACCAATATATCTTAGACCTATGTCGATGTCGAGAAATATTTGCACAGTTTGTTTACAGAAAAAAAAAACTGTATAATGGCCGGTACACATGACAATGATTTATCTTAGCGATTTGACTGCGCAGTCCATTTGTGCAGTTTTATCGAACGTATGTACGAAAATTGGCGCAGATTTTTGGTTGGTGCAAACGAATAGATACCTTAGCCAATATACAATCAGGGTTCAGCAGAAACAACACCCAACAAAGTTGAAAATTCAACCAAAATTTATCGTCCGTGAGCAAAACGAATCGTTTATTGATTTGATTATAGGAACCGGGCATTAGTCAACACTTCCAAATTCAAAATTCAGTGTTCCAATAATTTCATAGCATAGAGAATAAAGAGTTCATATTTTATAGGTTATTAACACATTCTTTATGTAGATAGCGATAGTAGGTAAAACAATGAAATGGAGGCTTTTGATCATATAACAAGTGATTCTTAGAATTTCCCGCTACGTTTGTAAATAAATTCCCTGGATGCGCATCAAAAATACTAAAATATGCATCCAATAAAACTAACACGGCATAAACGCAATAAATGATCATTTTATTGAGCGTAACCGGCAGTTATAAGTGAACACCATTGGTGAATCGTCGCGCTCGTAAAATTGTCAAAGATGAATTGCTCTTAGTCACAGTTGAATAGAACACATAAATCCTGGCTTTTGAGTTTAAGGTCAACACGGACAGTCCAAAGATGGCGTTAGTAAATCTTAGTATTAATCGAAATGTAAATATGCGGCCAATGTGTTAAATTCTTCTAAGTAATATCGCGCACATTGATAAAACGGAAAATTTAACCACGCGTGTAAATAAATAACCGATGACGTATCGTCCTCTGTAGATTTATAGTTATTATTAGAAAACCTTATGCAAGGATTAGCACTAAATAAAATTCCTAATCTAATTGACTATGAATTTTAACTATCAGACATTGACAGCATCAAAACTCAACTTTACTTTATATTCACCGTTGAGTGTCAACGGTGAATATAGTTCTGTTAAATTTAAGCTGATTACTTTTTTCGGAACGCAGTTTTTTTCCAATAGAATCGAAATGAACAAAATCTCTATTATGTGGAAGGATCCTCGAAGAATATTCCAATTTCAAAAATGAAGACATAAACGCCCATGCAGACTAGACCCACTTATACAAAATTGAAGAAAGAATTATTTATCCCCAAAGGAAAAATACACCTGCCTTGGTAAACTATTCTTCACATCACTTTTATTTCCTCCACTGTTTTAGTGCCAGGAAAGACTACCCTAATTTGATCCTCGAAACAGTCTTTATTTTCCCCTCAGTAATCGTACCCCAATAGTTAAAGGAGTACGAGGGTAGGTCAAGATATATTTTGTAAGGTTTAACAGTGCGTTTTAGTGCTAGTAAATAATTAAACCACCTAATTTGATGCGAAGGAAGCTTTCTTTAGTGAGTAGTTTATGTGAAACGCGTCAATTGAAAGGCGGCGGGTACGTTTGTAATCATCGCGTGGAGATAAGAATGTAATTTGCCACAAGTAGTACAAAATTCAACTAACGATTAACCGTAAATGGAAACAGACTTATAAATAAAGGAGGGAAGAATATAATGTATTAAGAATATAATGTTTTCATTCCATAGAGTTGTAGATAGCCGTTTGTTTTTAATATACAGTCAAGTCAAGAGGATAAGAAAATTATAAAAGGTGCACTGAATTTTCGTTCAGTATTCGATATTTTACATAAATTTAAGGTGTTATCTATCCGAATTGTTTGGATTTTTATATCCAGACATCAATTTCGTTGTAAAATTTATAAAGGGAGTATAATATATTGCATTACATATTGTGAATATTGCAAATGTTTCACTATATGAGTTTTTTATAAATATGTAGCAACTTAACTAGGTACCTATGTAACTACAGGATTTTAGAAAAAAATAATAGTCTTTTAACAGTTCTTCGCTACTAGATTTTCAGAGGCGCATTTGGTTATTCTTTAAAATGAGTATATAGTTCATCATTCCATTAATAACACTTCTTAAAAATATTCATTTAATAACATAATTTTTAAGGGTTACTAAAGGTTGGTAGGAATTAAACGTTCTAAAAAGCAAACAGTACTCCAGAGCGATGAATAAAGCGTGCGTATTTTCACTACATAGTTTCCATAAACCGGTTACCAGCTGTCTGTCATTGATGAAACACAGGTGCTAATAATACCTACCAAAATCTTGGACAAAGTGTCTTAGTGCGTGCGGAGGTACTCTCATGTACCTAACAAAGTAATTTCTTGAACATTTATTTTGCGGATGACAGTTCTCACTTACCTCTAAAACATCTTGGTCAAGACTAATCCTAGCTTACTTAGCGAACAGTAAATTTATGTTACAAATATTTATATTTAACTAGCAGCGCCCCGCGGTTTCACCCGCGTAATTCCTGATCCCGTTTGAATATCGGGATAAAAAGTAGCCTATGTGTTAATCCAGGTCTCCAGTTATCTACATACCAAGTTTCATTGCAATCGGTTCAGTAGTTTTTTCATGAAAGAGTAACAAACATCCATACATCCACATATCCATATATCCTCACAAACTTTCACATTTATAATATTAGTAGGATATAACAAGTTCAACTACAACTCATTTCCGTGTTCGTGACAACATTAATTAATATTGATTCCAATTTACAGTCTATCCGATTTCAACCAAGAAGTCTTGAGGGAAGCCGTACAAATGCTAATGCGATAGTTAGCGAGGTATGGTATCAAAACCTTCGACTGTGATTATATTTTAATTAAAATTTGAAACTCGTTACCAGCCCACGTGCTCCCTTCGACCTATAACCCGGGGTCCTTTGAGAGGGGCGTGAAAAGATATCTCTTGAGGCCGTCACACTGAAGACCACCATTATACTCATCCGTATCTGTAAGGGTGGCCTTCAATCTTTGGACCTCAATCTAGCTTACCTTCAGACGGGTTGAGGTCACACTGATGAGCTATTATTAAAATAAATATATAAAGGTATGTTTATATATACACATATATAAATATATATAATGGTAAGATAAAAGAAATATGATATCTGAAAGTAGCCAACTCAATCTGACTAGAATCACCTGACAACGGTGGATTAACGCGGATTACAATAGAAACTTGATAATTTGTTAATAAGCTTATTTTTACGTGTGGACAACAAGTTGGAAACTTACTATCGCTGAAAAATGGACACGAACAAGTAAGCTTACCAATTCTAACTTTGTTCCAGAGCCCGCACTGTTACCTCTCACTCACAAACATTAAAAACAAAATAATATAGGTTATAATATCCTCACATCGAAATGGAATGCCTACTTTTAGTAAGAGAATAAAAATAGGTAACTTGATTATCTGATGGAAATATTTAGACCTAAATGTAGTATCTGAACCGGGACACGTAACAAGCACCCCTTCAAGTATCTCTCGTGTATGTATTTAAGGTTGATATTTTCATTAACTCTTTTCGAAGGACACAATATTTGTTCCAAAGCAGTTGTGTCGCAATAACCAAGTTAAGGTTCATACAACCAAGGAGCTTAAAAAAATATTTGGAGGGATGGAAAAAACTTCTCTGAATCTTAGTAATTAATTAAAAAAAAAAACATGTAAAACTTGTCTTTGTTGAGGGATAAATGTGTTTTTTTTTTCGTAGAGTTATGGCACAGATTGCTAACGAAATCAAAATAGTATCAGAGAGATGAAGATTGATTGTAGAAAGTTATTTCGGACCCAACTTCTTGTATTTCTTGCTTCAAATGTGAGATGACATCATACAAGACGTTGATAAATTATGGATCGCCGGCAAATAAAAAAAGCGAAAGTCTTCAATAATAATTATTATTTGACTTTCTTCTGATATTGTTTTCCTTCTACCCTTAAGTAAGACCACCCGAATATTAATATGTACCTATCGATTGTTTACTCTTGTTATAATCCCGTAGGTTACAGATCATATTAGGTATATATAATTGAGTAAATTATAAACTTCAGTACAAAAAAAATTTAACAAATTGATTCAAACGTAAAATAGTGAAAACCCTCTACATAATAGGAGAAGAAAACGTACCATTTAACCTCAGTTGCCAAACTTAACGATGACAACCACCAAAGAAACCTTTAATGTAAAACTCAATAAAGAATAAAACCGGCCAAGTGCGAGTCCGACTCGAGCATTAAGGGTTCCGCACCATCGTACAAAATTTAATACTATATAGATAGATAGATAGAAATTATTCTTTATTGTACACCATTAATAACATACAGTTGAAACAGATCTCACATAAAATATTAGAGTACAATGGGCTTATCGCTAATAGCGATCTCTACCAGACAAACTTTAGGTGGAGATAATTACAGAAATATATAAATATAGTTATTTTTTTAATTATATTTTCTTTAGCGAATAAAGCAATACAAGCAATGTGAGCATTTCAAGCGTCTACTTGTTGCCATTATTAAGATCGAGCAAACAAAACCAAAAAAAAACACATTTCTAGTAGGGGAGCCCCCTTTAATTTTTAATTTATTTTTATTATTTGTTAAACGGCAACAGAAATACACATTTTGTGAAAATGTCAACTGTCTACCTATTGCGGATCATCAGGTACAGTCCGCTGACAGACAGACGGGCGGACAGCGAAGGCTTATTAATAGGGTCGCGGAGGCTTAGTAATAGGGTCCCGTTGGTTAACCATTGATTAAACTTCGGGTACGGAACCCTAAAAACCAACCTCCTGAAGCTTCCTTGAAAGCTTGAAAGGTACCAAAATCGTCCACTAGCAAGAAGGGGTAAGTAGTACATAGTTGTTGCTGTGATGGGCTTTGTTTCAAATAGTCTGCTTAATCAGGAAATCCTGTCTCTCTCTCAAGAAATCTGGAAATCAGGAAATCTCTTTTCTCAGGATTTTTTTTATTTATTTTTGTTTAATTACACATTTATTTCTGGGTTAGTTGTCACACTCACATGTTTCATTAAAGTACCTGCCTAAAAAGCTAGTTATCTAAATTATAAAGAGTTATGACGGATAAGATATATTGAGTGAAGTTATGTTATCTGTAGCTATGTCTTAGTGCTATCCCCCGATTATGACGCGAGTATTGATTTAAACGCTGTCATGTTGTATTGAATCGATAAGTCGACCTTACCGTAAAAGGACGATCAAATTACCTCGTAAACCTGAGACGACCAAGGGAGTCGTGATTTAAATTTATTTATTTTTAAATTAAAAACGTATCACGTAAATAATCTTCTAGATTGTCTAATTGACGTATTGATATTCAATTTATTTCGTTAAACAGTAATACGTTGTGTCAAAATCTTTAGATTAACGATATATTTGGTTGGTGGTACCACGCAGATTTGCATTCCTACGACATTAAAACATTTAATACATATATATATATATTCATTTAAAGAATTGGACGCTAGGAGCTCTGTGTCGGAGACCATTATATGAAGGAGGAAATTTTACATGTCAATACATAAAGCTCGTTTTAGTTTACGACGCATTTCATTTATTCGACGAGCAAGGTTAATTATTTTATTGAATAGTTAAGTACCTCTTGCAGCTGGAGTCAATACATACAATGTGTTATAAAAGTCATAAGCTATTAATTAAAAAAAATCCTTTTTGCATATCGTTGGCCGTGACGCAGTGATAAAATTCGCAGTTTCTCGCATAATTCTGAGGGACCAAATTCAGCAGTTCCTAAGGTAGCCTGTATTTTGACCGTCTATTTGTCCCGTGGCATGACGTAGCTTTTATGTTTGCGTAAAATCGATAGGTCCTAGATTCGACTCCTAATTTATTCTAAAGCTGATGATATAAAATAATATATAACAGCTGTATCAGGCATACATGTCTCAGGCACCTATCCATAACAACGCGTCGTACCATAAGTACACCCTATTTAAGGTTTTAAGAAGGTTGATAATAGATTTTTTTATGGTATAGAGGGCAAACGAGGAGACGGGTCACCTGATGGTAAATGACTACTGCTGCCCATGGGCACCTGCAACTCAAGACTCACAAGTGCGTTGCTGACCTTTAAGGAAGGTAGTAGGAGGAGTAAGATGGAGAAGGGGGAGGAGGAGGAGACGGGGGAGGGAACGGGTTTAGGGCCTCCGGTAACCTCACTCACTCGGTGAAAAGCAATGCAATCATTGCTTCACTGTCGATTTTCTGTGTAGCCGTGGTATCACTCCGGTCGAGCCGGCCCATACGTGCCGAGGCATGACTCTCCTACGATGTATATATACCTAAACTATGGTAACAATCGTCATTAAACACCGCACAAGTGACGACGCTAATGTCGAGTTTGTCAGTGCATAAACCGCTTACCATCGAGTAAATAACATTTGTTTTTCATTGATATTTTTGTTCTGTTAAGAAACAAAGGAATTTACGTGCAGGTCATGACCGTGCCCGAGCATGCAGCTGTATCAATCATCCCCACTCCGCCCACAACAAAGCTGCGATCGTGCATCTTCGCCATCATTCCCCTTTTTACCTTAATATCGCCTATCAGCCATGTAAATGATCATTAGCGCATGTTGCTAATGTGCAAACACAAGTTGTTTGGGGACCACCTGCGATCTAAGAATACTTATGATAGGAGTAGAACGGAGAAAATTCTTATCTATTATTATGTATATCGGCGAGTACGACAATTTAGCGATAATACGAGAGTCAATTGATTTTAATTTACGGAGGGGGGGGGAATGCCGGTAAGTTTACGAGTCACGTGAGAGGAACCCATACGTTTTGAGTTGGGACGGACGTTAAGCACACTCTTTTGGAAGTCATCCAGTAGGCGACTACAGTTTCACTCTGCTTAGATACTGTTCAGTATACCTAAATCTGTAATTAATGTGTAAAGTGTAGTTGGGATTTAAAATCTACGCCATGAACCTTCTATCAGAAAACCCTACCTATGACCGCTCTGCCGATAACTCATCTTATTTGTCGTTATGTATATGAATAGAATATTTTTTTAAGCGCTAATCTCGAACCTAAAAGATATTATTGCATTTGATAGCCAAATTCTTGAAAGGTTATTAAGCTATTTTGCACCACGCTACGCGATTAATTAGAATGAAGATAGGCGCAGCTTCTGACATCGTACTGAACGTACCTACGTTCAGAGTAAACGATGTAGGAACATACATAAAAAAACAACCAATTAAGAACCCTCTCCTTTTTTAAGTCGTTTAGAAATCAGAACACTGCGTGGCACTATAGCTTGCATAGCCGACTTTTTAATTAAGGACAGGCGTGCACTGATCGCAATATCGGAACGCGATTATAATGTTCATATGACTTCAGGAAGACCCTCCAGTGCTGATACCTCGGTGTCGGCTTACATAACTACACACTGTTTGTTATTCATTCATTTGTATACGTCATATTATAAATTGATTCACGTACAACTTTGTTAAGGAAATTTTAACTTTTGGAAGTATCTAATATTTGTATATTAAAATAATCTAAAAAGGTATAAAAGTGCACCAAGGCTGAATACGGTAGTTGTCAAGACAATTACATTTATTTTTATTATTATTTTTTTTAAATCATACGTCATTGCTATTATGTTAGTTTCTGAACTAGAATAAAATAGCAACCTTGGACGTCATACTTTGCTATCGTCAAATCATTTACTTTTAATGCTTGACTTTACAATTTAAAAATAAAAACACACTTGAAAATAATAATGAATCTAAGTATTCGAAGTCTTTTTTTAACACTTATTTTATGAGGACTGTTAAATAAATTTATTTAACCATAGACAACTAATAGATTAGTTGTCTATGCTTGAAATAAATGCATCTTATTTCAAATCCTTTATTCTGGCAATCCTGTCTTTAATTCGTAAGGAACGAAGAAACCAATTTTGAATTTAAATTGTACCAACTGGGGTCATCATGACTACGTGGCGAGTGCGATAGGATTTTGCGCCCTTGCTTGTTTGTTTATAGGGACCGATATAGTTGTTTATAGTCATGTGCTCGTTATCCATCTTGCTTGTATATAAGGAAAGTCTTTAGACAAAACACTGACACGTCGAAACCACTAAGTTAATGCAGATGTACACTAAAGAAATGTCATGTCTACAATAATTATTATGATTTAAATCAAGAATCCTGTCGAATGGACAAGCGGACTTTAAAAGCGGTTAATATATTCATGTATCGTCTATTATCCCTTTATTTTAAAACTGAACTATTTATAATTATGTATTATGTTTATGTTGTTAAATGATTTTATTTGTTTTCAACAACATCGATAAACATACTTAAATATTTTTTCCTTTATATACATACATTTTTTTTAAAGGCTCTTTATTAATGTTCATGTGTCGTGATCACAAACATTTAAACAACGGACACAAAGAACACCCAGACTTAGGATAACTATTTGCGGATCACACAAATTTTTGTCCCGTGTGGAATTTGAACCCACAACACTCGGCGCGGCGCGGCGTAGTGGCGAGGCGACCACTCAACCATTGCCCCATCCGTGCAGTCAAAATACGTACATAGACGTAATCTTTCATAAAAATTTTACAATAAATGGGAATCCAACCTGCGACCTTTAACGTTCCAGTCGGATGCTGTACTGCCCGCAATCTGCAAACTGTCGAATCTTTTGTGCATTGAAACTGTTCGATAAAAACATACACCAAAACACTAGCCTCTGGCGTGCTCTGCTCATGACACATATCTTGACTTTTACAACAAGGGGTACCTTAAATCAAGATTTTGATTTATCTATATATATGTTGCATAGATTGATGTCATTGAATAAATCGGTTCCCTTCAATATGGTTAATCTGTACAATGGCTGGCGTGTGCGTCATGCTCGTGAACGGGTGCCGTTGGTCGGGGCTGGTCATCTCCGGACTGCTATTACTTAAATATGTATAGTAGTAATTAGCGCGTCTATTTATATTTTGGAATAATAGGTATGGTACATTGTCCTCACATTTCATTTACGCTTATAAGCAATGTAACCAGAAATTAGTAAAAAACATTTTGAAAAAGAGTGTCCTTGGAGTTTCTTGCCTGTTCTTCCATAGGATCTACGTATTGGGACAGGCAACTAGCTTCACGACTGACTTCGTCTGACTGACTCCTACTCCTGACAATTCAAAAATACCTATTATTGGTTTAATTGAAATAAATGGTTTTGATTTAATTTGATTTGATAAAACACGCACGAGCGTACAGGGGGAGGAGTGGGGCTGCTACCATGCTGCACCTGACAACCAAAAAGTAATATATTTCTTGTATCATAGAGAGACATTAAATTCTTAACGGGCAAAAGTTTCATCCTTAAATCAGTAGGATAATGTTTATTTTGTATTTATCAGTCCATTAATGTGAGAAATAAAGTTTTAAAATAAACATATTGTATGACTCAGTGCGTTATTTTTTTAGCTGGCAACATTGCAAGCCGTTAGGTGGCAATGTTTGCAATCATTTATTTGCGTATCAGTCTCAATAAATTTGTATGACTAAGGTACATTACGTATTACATTAAATAGTACAATCATCGATTTCGAAGAAATTTTACTGAACACTGATGCCTACTGAATTCATTTTCATTTTAGCACATCGATTTTAGTTCGAGTTTCTAATTAAATTGATAGATTTCATATAGTTGTGACGTCAAGCTAAATGTATGTGTTAGGATATCCGGCGATGGTGTTGTATTATGGAGTTCAAACTCGCAACCTCTAGATTGTCAGTTAGAAGTTTTTGAAGTAATGCACAACAGATGTCTATTCCAATTGGATTTTATTACCTCCTATAGGACTCGTTTAACTTGTTAGAAGAAAATACTTTAAATATAGTACCGAATGGCACCTGATTGTGCTAGTGCTTATAGGAAAAGCTTACCATTGTCCGTCAGAAATCTTTATTTGCTAACTTAGTAAAGAAATTAAAGATTTAATTTTTAATTAAAGATTTCTGGTAAAGAAATAATTTTTTTGTTTTGATTATTTCTGTAAACGTTTTGACATATATCACGACGTAAAAGCAATAAAATCAACACTGCTATTTTATTGCAATATAATGAAACTGTTGGTTTGAATCCAATGAATAATCTTTATTCGTAACATAGTACAAAGTTTATTGCTATTACTTCTGGAAAATCAAATTTCGATGAGGTATAAAACATGGTTACATTACTGATATTGCGCTTCGTATTGACGTCAATTGCTTTTATATACTGTGACATTGTACAACTATGTATATAATAATATCGTGTTAATACATAAAAATATTTTATGGGAATTTTCCATAGACTAAAAAAAAAATCCTGATATGATGTTTAAAAATGTGTCATTTTCCAAAGAAAAATAAATTTGATAAATAAACTGTCGGTTACCTGTCTGTAACACCCTATGTAAACTTACGTCTTGCTCACTTCGAGTTAGACGCAGACATACAGCCTTTTGTTTTAGACCTTACATGACTAGTCACTAGTCTACTATCAGTAGGTACCTTTCGTAACGACTAGCTGGATTTAGGTGATTCTGAAGTAAGTGACAATGTGACAATTGGGAAGATCCACATAAATCTTTATTTAGATCCCTATGCTTGGACGTATTCCTTTCACCTAAGTCGGGTAATATAGTATCATAAAAGACTGCAAAAATTGTCGTTCAGATTTATTTTAAGGTTTTAAATGTATTTTATAATACTCAAATTAACTACCTAACCACTTCATAAATAAAAACCTAACACCCCTTCTAGGACAATCGTTTGAAACCATAAGTCTGTTTATGTAATTAATTTGTGTTTAGTTAATAAATTTATTGTACAGTCAAACAAAAAATCTTGGGTTGCTAAGATTCATTCAAGTTTTTTTCTATGGATTTTATACTCGTCCTACGATACCCTAGTTCTAGATAGTCAGCCGCCTCGTTTTGTGAAGAAGTGATGTCCGCTAAAGAGGCGGCGGAAAAGGAACGGGAGAGGGCTAGTGTTCTCCCGTCCCGCAGAAGAGGCACTAGGCGACGGAGGTCGCAAAATGATCTCCGACCTCCATAAGCATGGGGGTAACGGGTGAGGCTGCCCATTACCCTAGCAGAAGTAGGCCTGAGATGGTGCTATGTGTTCCGCGCTCGCCTCTGATGGAAGTAGGGCGAGGCCCCCCGCACGTTTTGGTGTGGCTGCCTATTATTTAACAGGCGGCCAAGGTCTGCCGGGGTTCTCGGGGACTTCCTTCCTAGGGTATACCTGAGTTCCTTGCAATAGACTCACTTATGTCGGAACACCGTGTGATTTTAGTCGGTTCGATTCCGACATACCACTTCACCGCCAGCCCTGGTGAGGTGATGACCCGTGGGCAACCCCACGATAAAAAAAAAAGTTCTAGATAGTCAAGATGTTCAGATGGTGTAAGGTAATTAATGATATTACATTACATGTTTCAACGTACATATTTTGATACGCGCATTGGCAGCCGTATTTAAAGTAAGTATAGTTTAGTAGTGATATTTGTAGATTATGTATTAATCTACAAATATCACATTGGTATTTGAATATTGAAAGATGCTAATTTAAGCTATAAATGTTTTAACTGACTGTACCATATAGCTTCATATATCTTGATGGCGTCCGAATCGTCACAAAAATAAAAGTGTCAATTCTGACAAATCTCCGAATATATTTGTGTCCGACTCACCAGCTACCCGTTTCGATCGCATTGAACTGATCGAGGTCGAGGGGAGTCCTTATAAACTATTATTGCGATTAATCCCGATTTAAAATTATCTACATATGAACAGAAGTCGCAAAGGTTAAAAAATATTTTCTTTTGCAGTAAACGTACAATGTAACACGCCAAATGCAATCACAATCAACAAGGACAGCAATCAAAATGAGCATGTTGCAGTAAATTGGGAGCCATAGATAATAAATTAAAATTACGAGCTATACAAGATGCAGCATTATGAATACACTAAGTATAATATTCTATGTTAATGCATTATGAAAGCTAGATAGAAAGGCTGCTTGGCGAGCCAAATGAGCAATTGAATCTATGCAATTTCACCGAGGCTGGATTTAAATAAAATGCGCCCAGTACTGCACCGCTGTATCATCTATCCGACAATTTGGGTTTAGATGAATACTATGCAAATCAGACCCTTGTAATGACAGACAAACATACTTCATCTACTAATGATTAACACTCTAAAGATGCCGACGCATTTCTGCTGAATCTATGAAAGGACCTATAACATACTTTGAAACGTGTTCTATCTGTTAGATTGAGAGGTAGACTGAATAGTATGTTCCTATGTCCCAGTCCTTTAATTTTCAATTATTTGGTATTCATGATCTTCATAATATCACGTCGATAGGAATATTTTGAATATATACATTTTCGTATTTATTTGCATGTGTATATGTATGTGCATGGTTATGTCTTATAGCATATGATATATATGTATACCTACTATGTATTTGTGTGTGTACTTATCTATGTATGAGGTATTGATACTTATATATGTATGCACCTGTCACGCCGACTGCAGCTGCCGAAGGTTGACTGGTAGATAATGCCACTTGGCATTAAGTCCGTTCCATGGAATTTAAAATACAGGAAGTATTAAATAAATAAATAAATAAAATCAAAACCACTTGATAATGCCAACTTAGTTATCTGAGTTGCACATCTCTAAGAAATTACATAACATTATTACTATGAATCATTTTGAACATTGTGTTTCATAACTCATGCGCATGCCACATTAATTAGGATAAAATTACCTATATATTGGAATTTACCCGTGCGTCATGCACCGATCAAAATAATGACTGGTTTTTTAAAAGTACATAGAAGTAATTTTACTTCAGTGAGAGTGTGATGAACAGCGCCCTTCATGAGTAGGTAAGGTGTGGAAGTAACAGAAGATTAAAATGGAGCATTACAAATAATAGAAGACTCAAACTTTACAACGTAAAGTATACTTGAGTTGGAACCGCTCCATAGAGAAAATCCCTTAACTCTAAAGAAGACCACGGTCAACCAGTACTTCTGCTAATATAATAATATTCTAGTTACATTATTACACTTCACCATCTAAACTTAGCTTAACTGGCACTATGAGTTGCACACGTTAGGAGTTGTTATGAACACGGATAAACGTATTTAGATACTTTTTTTTTCTAAATACATACATACTATGCATCCAGACCAGACATATTCATGGTTACAAATATTTTGCACCGAATGTTCGAATCTGAAGGGGTAGTCGAATGCTCTACCGCCGAGCCTCCTAGGTCTTGATGTAATGTAATGACTAACAGCATAGTGCTTTTATATTATTAGAGTCGGCAGTGCTCCACGAGGGTTTACGGTGTCAACCCTATACCGTCATGGAGCACTGAGAACCAACGCGCGAGTAATCGCTAACCACAGTTTGCGATTGTATACTAACTTAATAAGTGAGACTTAACCGTCAGGATAGTTGCGAACCCTGAAAGCCTCTTTAATGTGCAAGTAGATTAAATTCCTACTTACTATCTTGTTGCACATCGATGCGATCGATCGAACAATTTAGATTAAGTCAGTGCTTCACACCGACTTTTAATCTCACCGCGATCGCAAATATTATATGTGATAATCTATAAATATCTACGTAACAGAACACAAAACCGTTAACCAACATAAGTTTGAAGCTTTAATCAACGATATTAATAAGAATGCGATATTAACCACTAGGGAAGGTATTATGGAATAAATTGTTTCTGAATAGTATGCGGGCGCCCGCGCACACAACGTCAAAAGCATTCCGTGCATAAAACGTTGTAAATACAAAAACTATTTTTAACCTAAAATAAACTTAATTGTAATTGAAATAGGTATCATTTTGGGCTAATTGAATGTGCAGGAATTTGAAATAATGGAGAATCGTAATAGTATAATTTAATACTTGATAGAAATATATATAGTGATCGATAATGTTTTGCTAAGAATTGCTACGGGTCGCATTTGTCAAGCATGTTGTTAATTACGCAGCGATTACTCTGGACATGGCAAATTAATGGCTATATACGCATTTAAATAAAGGTAAAAAAAAATTATACTAAAATTTGATTTCTTTTTCATGAGCAACCTTCCATGATAACAATAAATGACTTGACAAAAAATACATTATACATATACATACATTATTATTTTTAAACCGATAAAATTCGTGAAAAAATGTACAGGCAACAGGACTACCTGTTACTGTAAGAGGACTCTTTGTCAAACAATAAAGTTCAGCTCAGCTTGTCCAAATGTAATAATTATATCCTTTACTAAAAATAGGAATATCATTGCTTATGATTACAAACTACAAGGAATTCCTTTACAGAAGGTAGACTCCATTGGTGATCTTGGTGTCTTACTTGATTCTAAACTTCATTTATATTAACGTAGCTTACAAGATGTATGGGTTTTTTTATGGTAGGTGTAGGGGGCAAATGAGCAGACAGGTCACCTGGTGGCAAGTTACTACCGCCGCCCATGGGTACCTGCAACTCAAGAGTCACAAGTGCGTTGCCGGCTTTAAAGGGTAATCTTCCCCTACTCCCACACAGTGGGAGTAGGGGAAGATTGGGGAAGAAAGAGGGGGATCGGGAAGGGGGTGGGAAGAGGGAAGGATTAGGGCCTCCGGTGATCTCACTCAGTCCAGGCGTGTCCATTTGATGGCTATGACGTTATACGGCTTTTGTAACAATATGTTCGACTGCCCTGATATAACAAACCTAATATGGTTACGTTGTGCCTAGAACGGTTTATGGCGGGGGGCGCGCGTGCCGGCTGTTTTAGTTTAAAAGATTAGCTCGCGATTTTTGGCTAGTAAATAATTATTAAAATCTTTAAAATTGCGCATTTTGCGTATATGTATACTAAATATTCACTCTCAATTTCTTACTATGTCTGTGGACATTGGTGTGGGTAATATGTTATTAATTATAGTAAGACAGAGCGTTTAACTGTTTTTGTCCCAATAAAGAAAAAAAAAGTGTGTGTGTACACACACGGTAGAAGTGAAAATTCAGAAAAGTAGAATACATTTAATTTTAGATAACTTATTTATAGTTAGTATGTTATAGTTATTGGACAAACGAACACAGATGGGTTAAATAATTAACATAAAATAATTAACCAACAAATTTTAACACGCAAATGCACAAAATTGATACACGTGAATGGAACACCACGTTGACTATGACGCATTTTCTGAAGGCCTCTAGTACGCAGGCGCAAAGACTCGTGCTAGCATACCAAGATTATAGGAAACACTATACTTGTATCCTATCTTATTCTCTCGTAGGCTAAATCCTATTTATGAATATGTTTCTCTTTTTCTTCGTAGTACGCAGGTGCAAAGACACGTGCTAACATACGAAGATTATAGGAAACACTGTATACTTACTTGTATTCTATCTCATTCTCTCACACGCTAAATCCTATTTATAAATATATTTGTCTCTTTTTAGTGTGACTTTTTCGTTTCATCGAATTTTCAAATCACAACGATTCTAAAGAAGTTTCACTTCAAAAATATTGTTTTTTTTTTCTTCCAACATATTTTTAGTTAAATTAATAAACACTAAATTATATCCTACTGCTGCTAATGCTGATATCCTATGCTTTTGACTTATACTTTTCTTGCCCTACTTCTACCCCCCTATGTCCTTCCTTTTCAGTACATCATTTTGTTGCTAATCTTAAATTTAAACTACGGCTAGCAGTTATATTATGAAATGTCACTTTTTACTAAGATTTTTAACCAAGCTTTTTCAAAAGTGAATCCGCCTTCTGCTTTAGACAGTCAGATTACGACAGGAATGGACATAATTTCTTTAACCTTAAAATAATATGTATTTAAGCGTAAAACACATTCCTGAAAATAGGGTAATTTTATGCACTGTCAATGTCATCCATGCCTGAAAAGATCCTTGTTGCAGTATAATTATGGCATTACTCATGAGGATTCTACACACGTAAAAAAACCGTCAGGAAATGCTTTGCCTAGTATTTGAATATTTGGCTCAACAGTTGAATGCAGCATTCTAATGTAATCAGTCAATAAATTAACTAGTTAAAATATATTAATTATAAATACAAAGATTTTACAGGCTTCATAACTGTAGTTGTAATGTTATTAACGGTTACATTTAAACATTCACACAAACTACCATTCGACCTCAGTTTCACTCATAAATTTAATGTACCTATAAAAACTCCTATAATTTGATAACACACTCGACCACCAATCCGGACTAATACTTTAAATAATATGTTACTCTGTCTATCGGTTAGTTTTTACGACTAAAACTTTAATGATTCAATTTTGTAAAAAAAATAGGCTACTTTTTACGAAAGCCTATGAATAAAAGTGCCTTCTATGCCTAGGCATGCAAGGCAGTTGTAATCTGTAAAACATTATTTAAACTTTTTCCGAAGTAATTAATTTTTTGAAACCGCGATTTAAAAACAGGAAACAAGCTTAATCGCAAATACCTAAATGTGATTTACATTGCATATTTAATACAAAAATTAATTTCAATTTCTTTCATTCTTTATTTAAACATGATACTGTGTCACTATGTACAAAGCTATAATTTAATCCAGAATAATAAAAATGTAACCATAAATTACAACGTGATTTTTTTTTTCATCTGAAGCACTGATAACCCTAAAGTTCAACATCTAGAAGGAGTAAACATCGAATGAGATGCGAATACATCACGATCAGATAAGAGCCAGATAGAGGGGTTATTATTAGTATAATACACCTCTATTGTGGCTGATTGTGACTACTTACTTAAGGTCATCACCTCTTACTATGTTGCATGCGCGTATGTGGAAAGTGAGTTTTCTTTCATAGAAATACTGTTATTGTTGGCAATAGAAATTGTGCGTTCAGTAAAATTCGTGATTTAAAGTTTTGTGGTATTATACATTGAAATAGTAAGATGTGAAAACGGGTTTTGGTCATTTAATTGTTATAGCACGACTAGCCGATACCTGCAGTTTCACCCGTGTGTAGTATTACTTTACTACTCCGTTCCTATGGATGACGTTAATAAAGAGACTATGTATTAAACAAGTTGAACCTGAGATTTGCGCGTAGAAGGAAACCAACTCTTCAGCTCTATAATATATGAATAAACTAGCAACCCGCTCCGGCTTCGCACGGGCAGTAGAGACATCTTCAACAATCATCATCATATTTCAACCAATTTACACAAAACGTCAAATCACCCTGTCTATTGGTGAAAACCGCATGAAAATCTGTTCAGTAATTTTTCAGTTTATCACAAACACACAGACAGACAGATACGGCGGGGGACTTTGTTTTAAAATAATGTAATGATGACGACTGATGATCCTGTGTCGCGGGGGACTTTACAAACATACAAACAATGGACACAAAGAACACCCAGACTCGAGTGGGAATCGAACCCACGACCTATGGCATAGCAGTCAGGGTCACTAACCACTAGGCCAACAGGCCAGTCAGTTACCTAAATCCTGCAGAATACTCTGTCATAACACCACTATTGCTTATGTATGTATGCCTACTCATGACAAAGAACGGCGGAACTTTTCGAGATGAGGGACCAGTTACTTGTTAGTTACTTAGGCGTTTACTTATTGGACGTATAAAATTATAAAACCTTATCAAATAACTGACTCACTAACATTCGCGTTTCACTGGGTTGAGAATACCATCGCAATATCGAGTTAAATCCGTCTTAGATCATAGATAATTGTAATTGAACGATGCAAGCGTTACCCAGCGCGGTGGCGGTGTGACGAGGTCCCGCGATCCCACGCAACCTTTCCTTTATAAATATTGAATGTCAATACGATTATTTACAACAGATATATTGAATATAAATGAGAGATAAAGGATCAAGTTCGATTTCTGTGTAAAGAACTGTGACAATGGTTCTTTTGTCGAGTCAGCCATTTTATTTGTATGCAAATTAAAATCTTCAACAAAAGATCGTTCGTGTCGAATAATCAAAATATCTGAATATAAGAAAAGTATCGATTTGATATGCAGGTTCGCATAAAAAATACAAAGGGCAGGAATCAGATGTATGTAGGTAAATGTGTATAACATTAATAGTCAAGTGAAAAGCGCTGGCAATCAAAAGGAAGACAATACCATGAATAAAGATGCGTCGAACAATAGAATAATAGGTACTCGCAAACACGTTACTGTAGCTGCTTCTGAACTTTATAACCATCGAAATACGGTTTAAGATGCTAATTTAGCGAAGTGGAAATTATGATCTTTCGCATATTTTCTCCAACATTCAATTCAATTATAGAATGTGTCAGACTGTCATGAAAATTCTATCTATGGGTAGTTAAAATTTAAGTTTCATTCAGTTAAGACGTAATCTGGGTCAAGAGACGAATACATGTACATGTATTTGAATAGAACACCCACCTTAAGTAATAAACTATATTGATATAAATGTGTCAAGCTATTATAAATTTACTAAAATATTATACAAATGTACATTGTATATGATTTATAAGCAAAAAAAAAGTAATAACCACATATCAGAGGCTGTGCTTGCAGATGTTTTTCATAGAAATGGATAGGAGCAAATCGGTAACTCGCCATTTGTGAAAGAAACACGGTATTAATAGTCTTCTTTGTCTCTCTTCTCTTTCTCATTTTATTAAAAACAAAAATATTTGAGTGAAAATTCATTTTCATAAAAAGTCTTTTCATGTGGATCGGCTTTTATACGGTTGATGACCATTTAGATAATGATATTACAAAATGGTATTAGTTACTAAGCACTGGCATGTAAATTATTCTCATTTTCATTACTGTGTAAATAAAAATGTTAGAGAAGGCACTTTGTGGTGGTCAGTTGTATGTTTTTTACTTTATTTTAACGCCCTTGAACCTGTAGATTTACCAGTTTAGACAGTTTCAGCGGTCCTTCATCTGCGTGTACGTATTTTATATCCGTTAATTGCTTATTTGTCAAACGCCTTACAAGAATACTATCTACTTTTGAAATTGTGTTTTCAAATAAAAATAAAAAAATATTTTTAATAAATGTATTTCCAGAAATATGAAGTTAACCTCTAATCACTACCAATGATGTAATAAAAACGTGTGAACTTTTTTTTCGACCCGTAGAATTAGATATAAGATGACTGACCCAATTGCCCACCTATCTATTGTGGGACACGGAGCGCACGCGACCAGGTAGCGTCGCCGCGTTGTTCGTCGCTCCACCTGGCAAGTGTGTGCTACTCATTGTGGAACAAGTGGGTTACGTCAGCAGAAAAAAAACTTAACTGTCAAAATATGACGAAGGTAATTAGAGATGGCCATATAATATATCAATAGACTTATTCGCATGGTGTAGTTGTATGACAATTTTTATTTGTCGTATGGCACAATTAAAATTGTGACGGTTGGTAATATACTCCTTTTCACTTGTTTGTCAAGTCTAAAAGCTTTCGTAATAGGTTGAACATTTTGTTGTTTAGTGTAGCTTGGGTTTGGGACGGGCACAGAGATTGTACGGTTAAGTCTCTGGCTGTTAAATGCTGAAAAAAAAGGTAAGCAAGCCACAATTGTGTTGACATCCGCAGGGGTTCTTATAGTATTTCTTAGTTTTTTCATCATATATTCAACACATCACCATATCAGCAGTCTCGAGAGAGATGGTACTTTTGTAACCATAGAAAATAAATGAAGTCTTTTATTATCATTAATTAATATGAAATAGGTATGGAATTTCTTACTTACCAAACGAATAAATTATTGTCTACATGTTGTGTAAATAGCATAGTTTAGTATGTACATTTACCTATCTATATTTAAAGTAAACTAGAGCGAAGCTTAATGTATTATTTGAAATGAAGCCAAATTAACACAACTCGAACATTACATAATAAAATGATTCACGATCAAAAACTGACATAGTATACGCTTGTTCTCAATGTTCTCTCTTTTAATAAATATTCTTTTCTGTAGATATGATTTAATTGACTACATAGTCGATTAAATCATTTACCTACAGAAAAGGCTTATCTACTAATATAAGTCTGAATTAAGTTCAAATTATCTAGAAATTTCAATCTTATCGTCCTGATTGATAAATTAAAAATGATAATGTTTATGTCTTTGGTACCCAACAAAACCTAAGCGAATACACGTAATGTGTAATAATTTGTTGTGTAACTTACTCAGATTAAATATTTGGAAGACCTACTTTTTTCATTACCTCCTTTATAGAAAGGAGCAATACTGGAATTAGGGACCTTAAAACCATATAATATCTTATATATGTAAAAAATTATGTACGTGGAATTTACATGATATTCTCTTATTTCAAAAATGACTATACCTACACGTTTAAATTTAAGCAGCAAAGTCAAGAAGCCAAAATAGCTGTCACAAAATAGATTCTCAATTTTCAATACCGAGAATTCTCCGGAATAAAATATCTATAGGCACAGATAATTAAAATTAATGCAAACCGCCAAGTGATGTTGTCAACGCGAAAAAATAAAATGGTGGAGCCCGCCAATTATTTCAATTAATGGTACGTCGCGGTGTCGACAGGAAAAGGAAGTGTGCGTTCGGGATTTGAACTAAGTATAGTCCGCGATTGTGCACTGACTGACAGCTAGGCTTGATTAATTAATTCGTGGCCCTCTATTCGCCCAGTGGGGATAATAAATCGTGCGTGCTGGCCTCCCGTGAGTTGTCGCCAAAGCCCGACACACCACTGAATAAATGATTGAGTCAAACGCAAACATTATATGTGTCGGGACTACGAGACAGAAATAAACGGCTAATGATGTGTTATACAGGTAAGCGATAATAAAGTCTTCAGATCTCGTTACTTTAGATCGTTAGAATGGTCGGATTGTTCATTAATTCTCAGATCCGTCTGGCGAAATGTTAGGATAAGTTTATATCTACTTTTCTAATATATTTTTTGTTTATATCTACTTAACTTTACTAATATAGGTCTCAACTAGTAATTTCTTTTTTATTAGTACTTTTATACCCTTTTAGTTTTAATGCAGCTCATAGTGTACTACCTAGATGATTAAAGCCGCTTAAAACATTTGATAGCATGTTGTTAGACATAAGGACTTAGATAGCTCCTTCTCTTTTTATTACGACATCGTGGTTAAAAGACAAGACAGGAGTTTGGTTTTCTAATACCTTTATAAGATTCACTCACACGTGTGTACCATTGATAGTATATCTAAGTTAAGTCACTCACTCACTGCTATCTCCTACTACTCTTTTTTAGGCTTTGGAATCTGTCAGACATATCAAGCTATTGCTAAAACTATTCCTACCTATATTCCTATACGACATATCTTCCACTTCGAGAAATATTTTTACTGTTTGTTTTAAATTGTAATTCGTAATGTATATAAAACGAAAATTTTCTATTATACGTCCAAACGGTTTGTATTACTATGACTTACATAATACTTAAATAAAATCTTAAGTTCTGTCAAAAACCATATCATAGGAAAGAAATCCTAAACCGGTATGGGAACACAAAAAATGACCGGCAAACTATCCATACCATTCGTTTTCAAATCACAAGTTATGAACATCAACAAAAACAGTTCCGCTAAATAAACAATATGCAGTCAAATTTCGTAGAGCTGCCGCAGATGGGTCCTTCGTCCTGTAATAAAACAAGCTTGAAACCGAATCGCAGCCGAATTCGTTATTAATAATCATAACGGCGCCATTTTGTAAAAGCCGCCGCACACGTGTGGGGTAGATGTCGCCAAACATGGTTTGTCTATGGTAAGGCAAATTTTATTTCTGAAATAAAGAATAAAAGTGATGCATTTTAAACAGTTTGGAGAGTTGAAATTCCGTATCTTTCTTCTATATAAATTTGAACTGTTAAAGTACCTACTTATTTATGTAAGCGCTTTAAAGCATTTAAGCTAATTTATTGTATAACTACGTTTTTTATTAAAACGTGGATTAATCTACTGTATTCACATATTATGTACTCAAACAAGCCTATCGCCCATACGCACTAGTCCATGTATGACATGATAAAATAGGTGTAGGTACATACTAGACACCTAAATCATAAAAAAATACCTTTGATAATAACATTTTTATTACAAGTGAACGTCTAGTGCGCAATAAACAAACAACAAATAAGCAACTGAATACATAAATATGATCAATAGTAATATAAATAACATTTAACAAGCTAGAAATTTAGAGATAAGCTGAAAATTTGTCCCATAGAACGCTTACTCAATTTATTTAATCAATTATTAAAGTCATGTTAAAGGAGTAAGTTTATGTGAAAGACGAATAAAGGCACTGTGGGAGCGACTGTGTGTATTGTGGGTTGCTGGTGTCTTAATTTTGTTGTATTTAAATAAAAAGACTGGAGTCGGGTTATAATGCACTGTATTGGGCGAGAGCTTCATTGCAAGAGAGAGTTATAATGTTGCCATACTCTGAACTTAATTGTTAGTGTTACAATTATTAATCTAATGTTGCCATAAGTCGCAACAGGCACAGATAACAATATACATATTACATAGATAATAAATAATATCGTATTATTAAAAACATATGGATACACAAATTTTGTAGGTACAAATACATAACATACCAAGTCTATAAAATGTTATAAACCAGCGGTGCAATTGTCAGATAATCCCAGATGTCGACCAGGCTTGTTAACAACAATGAGTTTTTGTTGGCAACAACCAAAATACCACAAAAGCTTGTTACTGCGTGGTGTTTTTATTGTTTACATGCAGAATCATGAACATTCGTAACAATAAGCACTAGTATTCTATATTTAAAATGTATTAATATAAGTAGTGATGCAAAATGGCGAATAACTTTATTGTCTGAAAATAAATAAGCTTTATACAAATAAATAAAAAAATAAATAACGAAATGAATTACATAAAATGTGTAAAGCTTTAAAGTTTTTCTCTGTCTCAGATGACTATTTTTTTTTACTTCCAATGGCAAACAAACACTTTCCGCTAAGTAGTTACTGTAACACTTGCAACACACTAGAGACATCTTGTTCGTTTGAACATTGACTTTGCAAAGATAAAAGTCGCTACGCTTTTAAACGCTTTAAGGAATTAAGGCGTCCCTGTTTGCCGCAAGAAAAAAAAACAATTGTTTTTTTATATGCAAAATGCAGCAGGTACTTTCACGTCGACTACAACTTTGAGCAGATACCCATCGAAGTACAGATTCTCTGTCCAAACATTATACGCTCAATCTTAAAATATTAGTATTCAAATAAAATGTTAAGAGAGGGAGAGTAGATCATCATTCTAGAACCAAGCCTGCCATTTTTCAGTCTTTAAAAATATCACTCCCCTTTTCTTGTCGAAGAACAAATCTGTAATAGCCACCAAATCGATGAACCGGGTACAGTGCGAACAAAATTCGACAACTTTGTTCGCACTTTACCCAATGTAAAACAATAGGTCATTTTTGGCCTGACCTACTGACCTTTTCCTCATCAGAATTAATCTTTAGATACACAATTAATCTTGAATGTATAATATAATTTATCTATGTATACTTAATATTATAAAGAGGTAAGGTTTGTGAGTTTGGATGTTCGGAGTAATCTCCGGTACTACTGATCCGATTTTGAAAATTCTTTTAATGTTGGATAATCCATTTATTGAGGAAGGGTATAAGCTATATAACATCACGCTACGACCAACAGGAGCGGAGCATCAATGAAAAATGTTGCAAAAACGGGGTAAATTTACAAACGCAGACGAAGTTGCAGTGTAAGATAAATTGCATAAAACTTTTCTATTGCACTTTACATAGATACTATCTCATTGTCTGTCAACAGTTTGTAATAGGTTATTTATATTGCTATTAATTACAATGTACGAAGTAAATACAAAATAACGGTAAATGTAACATGACAGCAAAGCGTGTTGCGTGAATCATGTAACTTCCATCATATTTAGTCAATTCTGTATTACCGAAAAGGCTTCAGCATAGTCGTAACTATTAACTAAATTGTGTCTTAGTATGAGAAGATTATAGAAGTACTATAGATAATTTAATCAGAATGCCAAGCATCTCAAACCCTCTGTGAGATTTTGGAAGTTATCAAATCTACTTCCATTTATAACAAAGTAGCTGCACCCCGCGGTTTCACCCGCGTAAGTCCCGGTGCAGTGGGAATATCGCGATAAAGAGTAGCCTATGTGTTAATCTAGGTCTCCAGCTATCTACATAGCAAGTTTCATCGCAATCGGTTCCGTAGTTTTTGCGTGAAAGAATAACAAACATTCATATATCCATGCATAAATAGAACAAAGTAATGATACCTGACAAGTAAGGGAAGCATCCTTAAATTTCAATCATTCATAATAGGGACAATATTTACTTTTATTTGTATAAGAAATATTATAAGTTACGTACTTAACTTTTAAAATATTTCTTATTATAACTACATTTAAAACTATCGATGAAATTAAAATTAATTCGATTCAATATCCTTGGTTTTACGATAATGAGTAACTAGTAAACTAATCGTGAATTCATTATTAACGAACATAAGAAGATAAACATTTCAAAAACCATCATTAACTTTCTTTAAAAACGCCATTACATTGTTTGTTAATCACCGTAATACATATCAAAACAAAAGTAAGGTTCTAACTTTGATATACTTTATTTGGATATCCCACTAATATTATAAATGTGAAAGTTTGGATGGATGGATGGATGTTTGTTACTCTTTCACGCAAAAACCACTAAACCGATTACGATGAAACTTGGTATGTAGATAGCTGGAGACCTATATAGGATAGAAGTTACTTTTTATCCCGATATTCCCACGGGATCGGGACTTACGCGGGTAAAACCGCGAGGCGCTGCTAGTCTTTAATATCTTTGATATTGTATTTCTTTTCTATAAACATTATCTATAACTTTTTGACTCAGACATACCTAAAAACAATGTTGGCAGTGTAGATGGGTCTGAAGAGTGGTATACCTACTCATCTTGGTAATTTTGTATACCTACTACACAGAATAACAATGCCCAAGCTTCCTAGGCACTAACTATTAATGTATATTTCTATATATATATATATTGTTTATAATACCTATAAAATATATAAAAGGTATTTATATGATATCCTACATGTATATATTATATACATAGAGGCAACAAAGAAGCACAAGAACAGTGTAATAATAAAAATTAAAGTTGCCTATGTTTTGAAAACTACATAAAGTCTTAATAAGTCTAGGAAGATCACATAAAAAACTGTATCTACCTATTTGGCAATTTGCTTAGTTTCAAATTCTCCTACTATTGTAAGCTCTTTCTATATTTGCTTTAATTTTCATTGTTTTTAAATTGATTTTTGCAAAATTCCATAAAAAATATTGCATTTAAGGTAATTACAGATATGTTTATACTTTAAACAAATTTGTTTGTAAAGCAAACAACCCGATAACAAATTCATCGTCCAGCATTCAAAACCTTTGATAAAAACTTTAAAATAGAAATAAGTGTCTAAAAGTTGTTATAAATTTAATAATTACTAATAAAAACTTTACCATAAATATAAGCAACATTTTGTAAAACACGAATGTTTAATTATATTAGAACAAAATTTTACAATGTATTGTTTATAAACAATATCACCAAATTACTTTAATAAATACAATTACAACTATTATGACGCCTACACTCGACTTATCTGATCTCGTTATACCAAATATTAATTTAATAACTTATATTAACGTTCTACTGTTTTAAAGAAAATTGGCTTTTATGTATATTCTCTCTTTCCTCCTATTTTTTAGTTCTTTTTTATGCAGTGCTTTCGTATTTTTTCTTTCCCGTTACTCCATTTTTTTTAAAATCAAAACATTGTTTATTAATTTAATGATATAATATATGAAAACAAATCTCTAACTGTAACTGAGTTGTTTATTTCTACAAGGATAAAGAATAGTCCGTTTAATTGTCCCTCCGTAAATATGATATTAAAATCACAATTGGTAAACTTAAGTTTTATTTGTAAGAAGAAAAAATGATAAATGTTTTGCAATAGACGTATGCACCAAAGTTGAATACTATACTGCAATGTCTTTTATTTATATATCAAAGTCTTCTTGCAGCATACTTAATACACTTTTACGATAATTTCTGTTGCATGTTACACTTAAAAGCGTCAAATAAAGTGATAATTATTTACATTTTACGTCGCCACAACTAATAAACTACACTGAGACCTGTTTTGTTTTGAACAATCTTCAGTACAATATTTATAATCTACAAGACCACCTAAATATATTAGTAAATTAGTGTAAATGAATATCTTATCCAATCCAAAACATATTAAGTCACACAAACATATAAGTGCACGGTTGTCATAACAACCGTTCGCCGTTTAGCATAAAACACTACGTTTAGCATTGTCGCAACTTAACCTACACGCTTCTAACTGCATATTAAACGTACTATCATCGGCTTGAACCGTCAATATAAGCTTAGGATCTCGTTGACAACGTAAACGGCACTATCTTAAGATGTTGGAACTTATGCCTTATTTTCATTTTGCTTAAAATAAGCCAACATAGTTTAGCAACACCTTGGTATGATCAGTGATCAATCTTGGTAAGAATTGTTACTTAATACGACAGTTGTGATAAACAAGTCAATTGTTGTCAAGTAAAACAGTTAAACTCACCACAGGACTGTCGTCGCCAAGGTCCGAATCACGGTCGGCGTCGGCCATGGCGTACGCCGGCACCGGCTCACGATTCTTCACCCGAATCTTGGCGGCTTCACTGGTGCACGGTACAAGGAATAAGCCACAGGGGCACGTGGTCGGACACTCGCGTCTCACATACAACGGTGCGGTACGGTACAGATCGCGGCGCGGGCCGTCAGCGGCAGAACGTCGGGACGAGCGATGCGTGAGCTCGCACGGAATGGTATGCCGAACCACTCCGCCGGTCGCCCCTCTATCCGAAGCCCCGCCTTAAGGCGTCCGCGTCACGGCGAATCAAACCTCGCGATATCAAACTGATATTTCTGCCCGCACGCTCCGCCCGCTACGCTTATATTGTTTTTATTCAAGCTATAAAATAATCGCACGGCATTGATCGCTCTTTGTGATTAATAGCGATAGTGAAACGTGATATTAATGCGCCTTAATCGCAGTTTCGTTTGCGCACCTTAATGAGCCTGTTAGTGTTAGTTTTGTAGCTATATGGGTGCTGTGATTGATGGATCGAATGAACGGGCTCGACTGTTAAATGAACAATACATTCAATCACTAATCATTTTCTTTTTAATTGGTTGTAGAATATTTTGAGACGGTTTAATTATAATAGCTGTAATTACTTATAGAGGTAGATAACTGCAGCACAGTTATGTTTTAGATGCCTTTGTAATGGAAGCTCTGTCGCGTTGATGTCTTTATTTAGATAAATATACTAGGTAGGTAGGTGTTTCCTTAAAAGTTTAAAACAACAATCGTTTAATTAAAATTCATAAACATATTTTCCATTTTACAAACTAAATGTATTGATATTTGATAACGTTTTGCAAAGCAATCCATGTAATTAATCCAATAATTAATTTTGTTATAGGTTGCTAAAATATCAGTTACCTACCTAGGGCGGTCTATATCAAAATAAAAAATAATAAAAAATCGAAAGGATTTATAGTAAAATTTGTTTATTAAATACATTACAAATAAATGTGAATGTGGCGCATTCTCATCCCTCAATGAAACAACATTTTGATTGATTAAGTACAACTTAAAAATAACTGTTATTAGATAGTTTTAATATCAGTTATTATATTACCTGTAACTTTTAGAAGAAGTCTTTGTCATTCTCCAAAATCAAAATCATTTATTTCAATTAAACCAATTATAACTGGGTAGGTGTTTTTGAACTGTCAGGAGTAGTAGCCAGTCAGACTATGACGGTCGTGAAGCTAGTTGCCTGTTCCAATACATAGATCTTATAGAAAATAATAGACAAGAAACTCTAAGGACACTCTTTTTAAACATGTTTCTTTTTACAAGTTTCTGGTTAGATACATTGCTTAAAAGCACAAGTGAAATGTGAGGACAATATAATATAAATTGTTCTGAAATATACACAGTCGCGCAAATTACTTTTATATTTCAGTAATAGCAGTTCAGAGATGACCAGCCCCGACAAACGGCACTCGTTACAAGCATGAGTCACGCGTCAGCCATCGCTCACCTCAACCATATTAAAGGGACCCCAACGACCCTACACGTACGTAGCCATCGGCAGGATTTCTAGATGAGCATGACATACTCAGAACTGCCAGGCAACATAGAAAATTAACTTACCTAATATGTAATTGACTGCACAGTTCTCACATGCAGGTACAATTCAACGTTTTCTAAATGCACAAAAAAAATTAATATCAAATTCATATAAGGTAATGTCAATGTTTTGTCAAATAACAATGTCAATAATAACAATGAAAATATCAATAAATAGATAACTAAATGTCAGATAAAAACTAATAGGTATAGGTACAAGTGAAAATTGTTCAGTCAGTCATTCAGTCTTAAGAACACCACTATTGCTCTTCGGTGCCCAAATTTGTGAGGTGTCACTTTTTATAATCGACTTATCATCAACAACTTCGAACCTAGAAACAAACTTGATTATTTCTACCGGCTGGAAAGCTCGATGGGACAGTAGAAAGGCAGCACTGCACACATGTCAAGTCACCGCAACTGTTGTGAATGGTGAAATGCGTTTATTTCCCACCCAGTTCAGAAATTATCAGTACGTAGGTACATTAATTTACTACCCTGTACCTATATCCAAACAATTGTTCATACTTTAGGTATTGTGTAATCGGGGAGGTGAAACTATGAAAATCTACCTTGGTAGTGGTTAAATTGAAGGTTTTATCATTGACATCTTTTGGTACCTAATAGCAAATCTGTTAATACTGTACTAACACAACAATAGAAAATGCATCAAGGCAAAACAGATGCTCAATACGAAAAAAGGTTTACCTCAAAAGTGACCGTTTATAAAAGACGTTAAAGTTTCTTTAAGTAATATGGCAAATGTACTTACAAATTTTGAGAACTTATATTTATTCAAGATATGCACAATTCTCCGTGTTAAGGCAGTGACCATAAGATCGGCAAAGGAAGTGCATAATGGAGTCCAATGGATTTTCTAGAGAATAAAACGCAACTAATAACCAGTAGGGTACCTACTGGTTTTTAGTTGCGTTTACCTATTGCAAAACATCCTAAATACGAAAGTTAGGACATCTGATATGATTAATTGATCACCAAATAATTATAGTTTAGTGAAACTAAAAAAACATGCTTTAAAAAGTAGGTATTTGTGTGGGCCCAATCTGTTGGAGTCATTAAAACGAATCATGATTATGAGCCCAAACGACTTATTTAAAATTGTAAGAAATCAATTTTTTTAATTCCGCTACATAGAAATAATACTAAAACCTCGCACAACAACTGCATTATTTCGTATCTCAAGTCTATTCTATTACCTACTTACATTTTTCGGAGGGGAGACCAAGAAGGGAGATACCTACAATTTCATGGTTTAAAAAAATATATACAATTTAAATCCTTTATGTTAATCAGAATTTAAATATATTTTTCGGTTAACCTGGTAATCTTGCCCCACCTCGAAGAATTGAAATGAAAAACTAAACGTAATCAAAACAATTTTAATAAGTAATCAGTCTTAAACTTTGGCTTAATTTGCATTACAAAAACTATAAAAATGTTTTAAAAGGTAATATAAAATAACTGAAATCAACCATTTCTGGGTATGTTTCGATATACACTGCAAGCACTGTTCAGTGCTCTTACTGGGGAGAAATTCGTTCCGTTATGGACTGACATTAGACTGCCGCAGTATCCTAGGGAAAATATATAACGTCATAAATCGTCGCTATTTTTATATTGTGAGCACTGGCGTTTTCGAGGTAATTTGCTCTGTGTTTTGATCACGTGATCAACTAAAATTGTTTTTACCAGTAAAATAATAAACATTTATTTGTCAAAATAAGTTCATCACTTTTACCGTACATAACCTTATTTAAATAATTCGGTTATAACGTTATTATGCATTAGATTACTTGAAAAATAATATTAGCTTTTAATAAAAAATATGCTCACTTTTATTATGCGATTAATTTAATTGACAATTGACTTGAATATTCAATTTTTAAATATAAATACATTCAAACAATATTTTTTCTTGTTGAACAGATAACTTGTACATTTATATTTAAATTTTTTTCACTACAAAACAGCGCAAAAAATCATAGATAACAGTATACTGGACTGCGTTCCGTTTTAACCAGTATACCTAACTGTAAAGGAACGGCTTCGCAGTATACTAAATTCACGTCACACCTTACAGTGCTCGCAGTGCATATCGGAACACGCACTATAAAATCTAGGGTGGGTCACATTTCACGGATACGACACTATGCACTATTTTTTACTTTCCCTTTTCCTTTATTTTTTGCTCCACACTTATTGCATTTCTCGAGATGATTTGTACAGTATTCGTGTAGCCAGCCGGAACACTGTTACACACTGAATTGACCAAAATGAAAACACTTGTGTAGAAGAAACGTGACTGCGTTTCTTCTACACAAGTGTTTTCATTTTGGTCTGAACATTCTTCGTTGGATTCGCTAAGTTGTAACTCTTCGTCACTTTCGGAAGAAGAAGAAAAATCCTTAGGAAAAATTTTCTTACGTTTTAATGGCACTGCACCAGCTTGTTTTATTGCGACTTATTGCTTTAAGAGTTTACGAGTTGTTAAATAACTTTCAGACTTCAAGGCTTTTACGTTTTGTTTCCTTTTTCTTACTTCTTGATGAATGAAGGCAATTTACTTACTTAGTATTTATAAACATTTAGTTGGTGCCTTGCAATTCAAAGGAAGCGTGTGATGCGGATATCTGGACGTCTTGATGTTGATCCATTGAAGATGTGGATGTATTTGGTAAACAAAAAGCAGCAGTATGTTGTATTGGATCATAATTTGGCTACCCATGCCAATTAACGATCCAATAGGTACGTAAGTTTGGGCCATAGGCCCATTGCCTAAAAAAAATCTCACTGAATTGAGCAGTTAGAACAAATGGGACATCTTATCCGATGGCAATCATGCACATATGGACTTAACCTTAACATGGAACGTTATTGCAGGTATATAAAAGTATAAGTAGGTTAGTTTTAGATTAAATTTGAAAAAAGGGGTATCTCAATAAGTAAATCCTTTAAGATACGGTGAAAATAGATACAAAACAAAGTCGCATTGTCTTACTTACCTTTTAGGGTCTTTTGTCACTTAAAACGAATAAAAACCGGTGCTATTTTGTTTACAGGGCTGCCATACTGGTGTCACTGACCAGCTGAGACTAAATTAGCGCCAAATTTGCAATGCATCTATGAGTTTTGCAAATGGGGCACGTTATCAACTGGGGCACATTTGCCGGGTTTACCCTAAGCATTATGACGTGATTCATCCTTTATAAATCTGTTACGAGTCATTCAATAAAGCTTAACCATACAAAGTAGCATTTATCGTGTTTTCTTTTGCATTTTCAGAATCAGTAGTACCTCGGCCTCTGCAGATGTCTCCACATACGGTTCCCGAAAAAAAAAGCAATCATTCGTCACGTGAGCAACATGAGTTCTGCCGCGATTATTGCCACATTTCTTTGAAGATTTTCCTTAAGGCAACATCTTTCAATCTTATCCAAACGTCCATGGCGGAGAGTAAAACAAGCTCTTCTGGAACCTTTCATTGTTTAAACATCAATTATTATTGTAACTGTCAATCCCCAGGAGAAATAATATATTTTTTGGTTTAAACGCATGTAGTAATATATATATTACCTACTTATTTAGACGAACAATAACACGACAAAGTTGTAAAGATTTTGTAAAAATTGATAACAAATATACTACACGCACGTTTCGTTTGAAAATTCATACAAGAAAAGTCAACTTACCATCTGGCTATCTACGTACCTCGAGCCTCATGGCAAGTGTTTTGAACTTTGTAGGTAGCTTACTTGCCCTCTCTTCCAATATTACCTACGATTTACGTCTAAAACGTCTTGACGACATAGAAGTGCACGGTTTCATTATATTTTTATAATTACAGCTGCACGGTTGTGTGGAATTCTGCACTGCTGCAAGAGGTAAGTTGTTGTGTGTACGTCCTTAGCCGTATTGTTAAATTTGTAAATGTTGTAATATATGCTGTCTCTAAAATAATTACAGATGAAAAGGAATAATTTATTTAAAGGAATTATTTATTTATTCAGTCAATTCTTTATTTAGTTACTTAGTAAGTTTTTTACACCTGTGATATTTTAAGAATGCATACTAAAATGTTTACATAGGTGTAAAAAACATAAAAAGAAAATGGTTCCAAATAACTCAGTCACACAATCCTTTTGAGTAATCCGATAAAAGACAATTAATTGAGTTGCATGTGGCATATAGCGTGCGATACACTAAAAAGGTTCAAATTAGGTAGATTTAAAAAAGAAAATATAGCCTGACCAGGAAAATAAAAAACCTCATCATGTTGCCAAAAACAAATGGAACTAATTTCTTTTAATGGCCAGAATAACGTGGTCTATTTTTCAGTTTATAAGATTTTGATGTGTTAAATACAAAAAACAGTTCATAGTCGAGTTCAGAGTCAATAACATCAGATATTTAGTTATCAACATGACCGGTGGGTGCATAATATGCAGCCTTGATAGTTTTATTTCCTTGATTTGATTGAATGCTTTGACCTGGATAAAATGCTATTTATTATTCTGACACCATATGTACTTATACAACTTGTACATATGTAAGTTTAAAAAATAAACCTTCATTGAATAATTTAACATAATGTAATAAGTTTAACATTTGCACTGTAAAACTAAACCTAACCTAAATGTTGAACAACTTATTGTTGCAATGGAAAACACAATTGAGGCGTTCCTACACCAGGTTCTTTTATTTCCTGGTTAGGGGCTTAGGCTCTACATATATCGAATATGGGGCATATTTAAAACAACTAAATTTCGAACACAGAACCAATACATAAACCATGCAAATCTTTTCGTTTGCCAGGTATTGTTTCTTGTATGGATTGGTTTTGAATCAAGTCTTCAAACATTCTTAGTTGGTCGAATTTATGGGTTTGATTTCAAAAGGTCAATATAATGATATAATGAAACCAATAAGTTTAAATCATCAATAAACAAGGAAATCTCTGCAATCAATAAAGTTAAGAATAAAAATAACATAACTAAGTAATTCATACATATCTACGTGCAGATCAGAATTTTCATCTACGTGATTTGGGTTGCAGCTATCTCTCATTATGTTAGAAGATGGAGGCAACTTCCTGCGTATAAGTGCATGAACTAAATATGCACCTCGACAAATTAGTTTCAACAACAAACAGCAGTTTCAACAACATTCTCAAAGTGTTATTGTATTAGAGAATATTGCCAGCCTGACGTGTATGCTTAATACCTATTCATAAACCGCCTGAATAAAATCATTTTGAAAATGCCTTCAACAGTCTGAATTATCATCGAACAGCAGATCTATTTGCTTGCGAACACATTGGCCCTAACTCTTTCTGCTCTCTTTGTACATTATTTATATTTAACTACAACTAACACACTATTTATTTTCAAAGTGGGAGAGCCATGCTTCTACACGTATGGGCCGTCTCGACCGGAGTAATACCACGGCCTCACAGAAAACCGGTAGTTAAGCAATGCTTGCATTATATTTCGCCGAGTGAGTGAGTTTACCGGAGGCCCTAATAAACCTTCCCTCTTCCTTCACCGCACACTCCCCCTCATCCCACCTTACCCACTCCCTCCTTAAGGGCCGGCAACGCACTTGTGACTCTCGAGTTGCAGGTGCCAAGGGCACCTGCAAATCGAGAGGCGGCGGTAGTCACTTATCATCAGGTGACCCGTCTGCTCGTTTACCCTATACCATAAAAAACTCATTTTCTGTCTAGACATCAGGTATTTGCACTGCATCACATCATCTTAAAAGCAAGAAAATTAGCAGACCGTCTGAAAATATTAAGCGAATAGAATAAGATGATAGGATGCCTACTGGTTGGGTGCCCACAGGTGACCACTAAAAACGCTTTTTGCTGGCAGGTTGATTCGACAGAACTACATGGAAAGGCGAATAAGTTTAAGAAGTTGCGAGTAACAAATATGGCGTTGTATAAGTCTGATGGACTATGATTTTCATTTACATTCTATCATATATAAAGAAGGGGCAAGGGAGATATCCCTTATCTAAAAACATCAATTATAAATATAAATGCTAAAAATGTAGGTAGGTGGGTGATTGTTAGTCAATCACGCCAGAAAGGCTGAACGGATCTGGATGAAATTTGGCACAAAAGCGGATTATAGTCTGGTGTACCAAATAGGATACTTTTTATCCCGGAAATATTTCCACGGAGTATTTTCACGCAAACCAAGTCGCGGGCAGCAACTAGCAATTATTATGAAACTATCAACCCGCCCCGGCTTCGCACGGGTAGCTAAGACATCTTCAACAGTCATCAACATATTTCAATCAATTTATAATAATAATATAAATAATAACCTAAACACCTTCCTTATGAATCACTCTGTCTATTAGTGAAAACGGCATGAAAATTCATTCAGTAGTTTTTCAGTTTATCGCGAACAGACAGACATACAGACGCGGTGGGGGGCTTTGTTTTATAATATCTTATCATATCTGCCGGTCATGACGTTCAGAATTATTACAAATAAGGCTACGGTGTTCGAACGTGCAACCGTACCCAAAACACTACATTTGTTGGACAATAATTCTAAGACCTTTACAGTAGTGAACGTGCAGTGCACTACCTGACTGTTTAAGCGGTTATTAAACAGTAGGCTTTCAGAAGTGTAATTTTTACTTAAACACTCTTTGGAGAAAATGTGCGGGCCAGCAAAATGCATCTGACAGCCAATACTCAACGCTCCCGATATCTAAATCATCTTTTTTAAGGTCCTCTTAACGAGGTGCCTTAATTATTTATCTGCCAGCTGTACTGAATTAATGTTGAAAGAAATTTCGTTTTCGAGGAGTCGGGAGCAAGCAATACAAACACTTAACATCTGTAGTGTAGGACTATAGGTATAAATACAGACAGTAACAATTAATACAACCGGTAGATCAATCGCTTGTCGAACAGTGCAAGCGGTGAGGCGTGGTGTAAGTTATAAGAGATTTCTTGCAGACACTCCACCGTAATTACAATCTGAGATTAGAAGAATGGTGTGGCAACCCTAACGCCTGCCAAGTTTATCTACAACTATCTTTTAGTTTTATTGACTTCACTTGATGTAGCATGTTGCATTTTTACAAACCTCAGTGGTTTACAAATGCACTATAAGTAGTAATTGTAAATGTTTTTGTAAAATGGTAAATAAATAAATAATAAAATAATAATAAACGCTTGCTCCCTGCTAATTAAAATACTCTAGCAAGGTTAATTACAATAAAAGTTAAAAAGTAACACTGATTGGACGATTGTCGTAACATGTTAGCACTTAGCCAATCAGTTTTATTTCAGTTTCAGTGGTCTATAAAAAAAAAATTACTCGTTTTTGGGCTTAAATATAACAATAGGAGATATTTCACGTAAAATATCACTTAAAGATTATATTTCTTAAAGCTAGTCAATTTGAATTCGTCTTCACCTTGAAAAGACCATGCGCTTAATTGTTGCCGTTTAGCCCGACCGATCCATGACTGTTACCCAGACTACATTACCACAACACCTGGCTTTGTTTTCAGTACCTATTTAAGATATCGCTTAAAATAGTGGGATATATGAGATGGGATATTCTTTAAACAATAAGTATAGGTAGAACAGAACAAACACACATTCATTTGTATTAAGTTAATAACAGATATTTATGTTAGAGCGTATATTTTTAACCACTGTAAGTATATAAAACCTGTAATTCTAAAAATGTATTAATCATGTTTGCAGTAAAAGTTAAGTTTTGAAATTTAGGTAATTTTATGTATTAAATACAATTTAAGTAAAGTGTGAAAAAAATGGGTGCAGTAAGTCAATCTCGCTCTACACTGATTAGTGGGAGCTGTATAGCGGTATCGCTCTGAAAGGATCCAGATACCCGAACGCCCTTTGCTAATTAGAGAAACACACAACCCAAAACGAAGGCCTCTCTCAGCAGAACATTAGTCGGAAGCAGTAACATCTCCTTCGCTATGTATGTAACAAACCTTCTATTTCTTGTATAAACTTAATGAAATCTTTACTACTTAAAGAAACAAGGAGCAAAATATGTATATTTATATCTTTTAACTTGATCTTATAACTTGAACCATCGTTTCTGTAATCGCTCTGGGCTGATTGATGAACCCACCCCTCCCGTTCCTCACCGGGCGCAGTGGACTCCCCCGCCGTTTAGCCCGAGTGATCCATGACTATGAGATCTATTACCCAGACTACATTACCACAATACCCGGCTTTGTTGTTTTATTTTACATATTGCTCATTAAATTTTGCTTATACTGAAGGCATTTTTAATACAGGCCATAGAGTAAAAGGAATTGGTTAATTACGGAAGTACAGGTTACTTCTAATAGATAAAATGTAGGTATGCAGTAAAGGAAGAAACTACAGGTGACCAACAGAGTCTCGCGTATTTTTGTTTCAAAGTGTAATATCACCACGCTCATTAAAAAAAAAATTAAAAGGGCCCAGCTGAAAACCAGCGTCAGGCACCAACCAGTGCCCGGCACAAAGTTGAACTGGGCTCCCATTTTGGTGCGACCGCGAGATGACTACTTCTCGTCTTGTAAACTTAAGTTAGGTACATCTCCTAAAACCCACCTATATGTTTAGAATTTGATAATTAAGTGTTTCACTCTGTTAGCGTCTCGTTTAGTTGTACCAGAATAAATGTATTTTCTTTCTTTCTTTCTTCTTCTTCTAATTACAGTGATAGCACCAGTGAAGTTCGATTACGGGCCGTGTACTATCACCAAGCAGCTAACATCTCAGTTCACGAATATCAATGAAGTAGTCAATTCAATTAACATGGCCGGGAAACATTTTCGATTAAGGTCAGTTTTCGACGGTCATCACCAGGGGCGCTATCATTAACTGTATGCAGAAATTGAATGTAGTCATTGTGGACTTTTTTGGTGTAGGCTCCTTCAAAATATAATCAGCACCAACATGAAAGCATTTTTATTTTATTTATTTAAAAATCAATCTTTCGAAACGCAATCTTAAAACGTGAAAATTGTTTCATAAAGGTGAAGATCCCGATTCAATACGAAACTAAATCTATACCAAGATCAATAAAACAAAACGTTCAGAGCAAAAACCAAAGATGGCGCTAGGTATCGAAATCGCAGTTGACATGAAATCTATACAGATGGCAGTAGTATACAGTATTTCCAGTATAGTATACTGTGTAAACTAATGGTTTCAGGTTTTTTGTGAAGAAAATTCGAAACAATTATCATTAATAAAAAACAATTAAAATGTACTGTTGCATACCAGCAGTTTAACCCATGTTGTCCAATAACTGAGATAATGATGATATTGCTATGATGATGATATTATCAGAAGTGACCGTCGACTAGTCTAATCATTGTCGCATTGCCAGGGAGGAGGCAGTGTGTAAGGGTTGTTGCTATAAAAGTGAGCTACAAGTCTAAGAAACACACGGAATGGAGTGCCGCAGGGGAGCATCCTTGGACGAATTTTATTTTTAATGTATATTAATGATATACAGTAGCATCAATGCGGAGGTGATATGCTATTCGGGTGACACTGCTTTTAAATATCGAGGTTTAACTTGGCAGAATGAGTTTTTTTAATGGAGGGAATGAAATGAAGCAGATAAATAAATGGCTTCAATACAATTTGCTTACTCTAAATGCTAAAACACCAGGGTAATAGCCCCAAATAATACCCTTAGCATTAAAATACATGAGTATCCCGATCTGTTGCAGTCCTATGACTGCGAGGAAATATCGCAAACAGATACTGTAAAATAAAATATGAAAAGCTTAACTTGTCGCAAGAGCCGAGTCCCCGATATGTCGTACGCTAGAAGTGCTCAATGTCCTCCTAAGAGCAAATCCTGATTGTGATGTGTTTGCGAATGAATGGAGAGAAATTCTACGAGTATGTCTTGAATTCTGCGAGAGAAAGTATGCAAGGATGTCCACTATAGCTAGAGCATGTTTAAATAATTTAATATAAAAGTATTAAAATGTGATGAATATTGCTTGTCAAATGGCGGAATATAGCTGCACTAAACCGCTGCTATTCTATAACCGATAAACATATATGTAAACACCAATTATATCAACCTATATTCGCAATACAAACTATTTGAATTGAATTGAACTATTCCGTGTTAGATTAAATTAATTTAATAGTCTAATGCAGGGGTTCCCAAACTTTTAAGGTTACGGAACACTCATGAAATCCTTATAATTTCATGGAACCCTACATTCATGGGTATATCCTGTTTTTTTAATTTATTCCGTGGTTGTTTAACCTCCCCGGGAGAGGAGGGGGGGGGGGGGGGTTAAAGGTGACACTCAAACGTTACTTTAATAAACTTAATAGGAACGTCGATATATCATATCACCTGGATATACTAATTTAATTTGTCTCGGGCCACGAGTACGTACTGAAGTAGCATTTGGTATAAACGCGTCCGGGGGCCGTAACATTTTCACTAACTACATAAAAGCTCCCTTACTTTTATATATTTAGCGAAAACCATATAGCATAGCAGAAGAACCATTTCCTCTCAACACATACTTTGTACTATTTTTAAATTCTGTTTGTACCTAACTACATACATACCTACATACTCACGCCTGTATCCCCAAGGGGTATAAAACAGTACAAAAGTACTCACGTAATACTCAACGCAAGCCTATTGCCGTCAAACGGTCACTTTGGTAATTAAAGATGAGTAAGATGACAGAATCGGAAATTTATTAAAAGAAAAAAGTAGGTAAGAAGTAACCTAACTATGGATATAATAAATAATTTGGTGGAACCCTGGTGACTTTCCCACGGAACCCTTGGGTTCCGCGGAACCCACTTATGGAAGCGCTGGTCTAATGTATAAATATATAGATAATTAGAACTTATAAAGTCACGAAATTTAATTGATTGAATTCGAATTTAATTTATGAATAGTGTATATTTAGATTTATTTAGTTTCTATGTTAATTAATGTAATTAGTTATTTGTAACCGTTTTAATTAACTAGAAAATAAATACACTTATCCACAAAGCCTAGCAAAGTCCGAAAAATGGTAAATATATATTTTATAATTACTTCGTTCATCAGCATCAACAGACATTTTTCAATATGCATATATTGCCCTGTGTCAATAGCTAATAACATATTGCATAACCTGTTAGGGAAGTGCTTCGAAATCAATGATGATTCAAATAGAAAGAGCTCGGAGAGTATTATTACTACTCTAAACTATGTTCAAAAAACCATTTCGGTCTCCAACAAGCTCTGTACAATGAAAGTAAATTGTTAAATGTTCGTTAATAATAAATTTTAAAACAGTTCTTAGCGTCCATAAAAAAATATTAATTCAGAATATTACACAACACTAACTAAATGACGTGGGTTCAAGTTATCGCTGCCCAAAGTTAACACAAGCTTTTCCAGACACTTTAGTTCATTTAAAGACATCCACATTTATAATCAGACCAATAATGCTTGCGACATAAACCTGTGTTCGGTAAAAGAGGCAAAGTCAACAGCCACAAAATGGCTCCTTTCATTATCTTACAACTTCACCACGACGACTACGACAACACAAAAATTTATTATTGTCAAGTGAATTAATATTATGTATTATTATTTATATGTATGTATAAAATTATATTGAAAGTAAATCAAATGTAAATAATAATAAATGAATAGGCTTGCCTCACTAGGCAAACTTGTCATTTCACCTCCGACTTAGAGAAGGCTGCGGTAAACTATTTACTAGCATTTGCTGGCCAGTACAGTATGGTCGCTAGAACTTCATTCATGGTAGGGATAGGATTAGCAGCACATAGTGACAGTAGTGGTGTTGCCTGTGTTAAAAAGCATCGGTTATCGCTTACTATCAGCCTAACCGAATGCTTATTTGTCAACATACTTGTATAAAAATATTCTAGTTTGAGTTTAATACTTCAGAAATAAACAACTACATATAAAAAAGGTAGTTAGAATAATTTAGCTTGTACAGCATCGGAATTTCACGCTCAGGACCGACCCTAGCGACACAATGATAAATTAACGATATTATTGAAGTGCAAACTCAACGGCGAAATTAAATTAGTCAAACTCAGTCGTTATTGCCCCAGGACTGTTGCCACGCTGAATTATAGAATATTTGTCAGCACACTTGACATTTTTACATTTGAGTCACACCGCACATTCTGTTTTACATTAACTAGTGAAGGAATTATTGTTCATTATTTGTAGTTCAGTGTGGTAGGTAGGTCTCGTTGCTCTTTGTGGGCTAGTGCGTTCGCTAAACATTAATGTATGCTCGCGGTTTACTCCGAGCCCGCCGAGCTTAAGTGTTTCTTAGTAATGCGTTCTGTCATTTATAAACATAAGAGTAAATAGTCCCAGTGCCACACCTGGTCTTATTGGTAGGCAGACAATTTCGACAAAACATACTTTATGGTCACGAACGGATTTTGAAATCGTAAAATCATTATGGGAGACTATTGTTGCATTATTCTCATCGTGTCAACGAAGATGGTGTAAAATAAATACAGTTAGGCTCTTGGTAATTTCATTAACATACGACAAAGCAGTCGCGCAGTATTATATTACGTACGAGTACTTACCTCCTATACGAAAGTACAACACGGCTTTGTTTACAATGATGTTGGTTAAAACATACATCAGGCCATATCTTCAGTTTTACTTCTCTGATGTTGGTTAAATTAGCAGCAGTATTTAAGTTAAACACAACACAAATTAATCTGCGTTAGTTTTATCAAATTATTAGAACAAAGTTCCTTATCGCACGTTACACTTCAGATGGGAAAATAGGTGTTAGCGCAACGAAAAATGCTGACTGTGAGTTGATTGATTTTATTAACGCCATCTGTGGATTCTGCGCGATACTACTGTAATTTGATGTTGGTGGTATACTAATTGTCCATAATATTAATGCGGGCAACTTTCGCAGATGGAGCCATTTTAATTTCGGGTTTTTACAATATTTACCATAGTTTTATACAATTTATTCAAACCATTAAATATATTTATATATGGCGAAAGGAACCTCGTCCCAACCGTGTGTCGCAAAAACATCTCACGCGTTTTTTTTTAAAGTTTATTTGTTAATTAATATTACATTGAACGGTTTGTGATACACAGATAATGAAAAATAAGTATGGTATTTAAAATCTTATATTAAACAATGATATTGCATTTCTCTTTTATACAAATATAAAAAACCTAATTCGTTCATTTCGAATGTTAAGCTCGTTCTTGGCCAACAACGGCGCTTAAAAATAAATGCCATTCATGATTCGATCGTTGAACATCGATTAATCGATGTCTCGTTAATGAGGGGAGGGGAAATGAGATATGATTGAATGATAAACATTTTAGGGGGAAGTGACGATAGGCACATTTTGTTCGCGAGGTTGGAATTGGTCTGGTTTCGGGGGTTCAGGCTGCTTAGCAGGGCCGGTTTTGGTGATGGGAACTATGCGTTCTCCGGAGTTGGGTGGTGGACGTCTTGGTGCAGTGACTGTTAGCACGCCGTCAGAAGAGAGAGTGCTGACGAGATCAGCGACGTCGTAGCCGCTCGGAAGGATGTACCGGCGCGTGAACTGTCTGGAGATAAAGCCATGTTCATCCTGCTTTTCCTCGTGCTTTCCTTCGACTAGTACGCTGTTGTTGGATGTCTTAACTGTGATTTCCTCTGGAGCAAATTGTTGAACATCCAAGATGACCTACAATGAAAATGTCTTCCTTTAACAATAGTTAGAGATAAGTACATAGTTCTGCAAAGCCTGACTCTATTTTCTTTTTGCGTATTCCAAATTAATAACACATCTTGGTTTTTTACCACTTGTGAGTGACATTTGTGCGTTCCTAGCACAAATAGTTACACGACTACCTGTAGCCAGATTAGCAAATGAAAACTCTAATGTGAGCAACAAACCATATTTTGCTCGTAACGGAAACTAGTACAATTAAACAATACAGTAAACCTCCTTGCGTAGGCACGTTTTCTTCTGTAAATGTATCTACGTTGGCAAAACTAGACCCACGTAACAAATTTTTGGCTAGGTACCATTTCTTTTTACACTGTCACAAAAAATATCAAACTGTAAATGAAAACAATACTTAAAAGTTATAAATAGAACTACTGTACTGTACTACTAATATAGAATAAAAAACGACTCAAAATATCTACCTCAAACTTCTCCTTGGTCAAATTAATAGTAGAGGCAGACTCCTGTCTCTGAAGATTGGTCCTCCAAGGCCTGAAGTAGGAGTTTCTGAGAAGTGAGGTGGACGGAAATGTGGAGAGGGACGAGAGGAGTTCATCCCTCTTGAGCCCCATGCCGAAGTGCTGGTCGAGGAGACGTGAGGGCCTGTCCCACTCATCCCACCAGTCGCGGAACATCATTGGTACTATCGACATCTGTAACAAAAGTATAAATAGGTTTAACTTAATAGATACCCACGTCTACGTAACAGCCTATAGAAAAAGTCGCTGAAAAGCGTATTTTTAACCACCATCACAAAAAAGAGGGGTGTTATAAGTTTGGCGTGTCTGTGTGTCTGTCTGTGGTTTCGTAGCTCCCAAACGAATGGACCGATTTGAGTGCGTTTTTTTTTTTGTTTGAAATGTGACTTCATCGAAAGTGCTCTTAGATATGATTCAAGAAAATCTGTTCAGCCGTTCGAAGATCATCGGCTCTTTTCTAATGGTTGAAGGGATTTTCGAGTCGGGGGTATTTTAAATTTATATGTATATCACCTTAGCTTTATAAACCAACTAGACACACGCGTTCTGGTCACAGCTCCGCTCCCAAGGGTCGTAGCGTGTGTTACATAGCCCATTACCTTCCTCAATAAATACTTTATCAAACACAAAAAGAATTATTCAAATCTGATTGATAGGTCATGAGATTATCGATCGATATATTAAACACTAAGCTTCTTTAGATTAGTATAAATAGATAGATATGTAGATAGATGATCTCTTCGTAATGAAAAAGCTCATACTGGTTCCGATCAGAGTGACTTAATATAACGATTGATTCAAACTAAACTCATGGTTTCATACCGTAAATCACAATCTTAAATATGTAGCTGAATTGAATTATGAGAATTAACCTTATCCTTGTGAATTTCTATGAGATTCATCCCACTAATATTATAAATGTGAAAGTTTGGATGAATGGATGAATGTTTGTTACTCTTTCACGCAAAAACCACTGAACCGATTGCGATGAAACTTGGTATATAGATAGCTGGAGACTTGGATTAACGCATCGGCTACTTTTTATCCCGATATTCCCACGGGATCGGGACTTACGCGGGTGAAACCACGGGGCGCTGCTAGTTAAATATATGTGATTAAACATTTGATATGGTCATACTAACACACGTCTTTTATCAAAGGCTGTGATACAGTAGGCACATTTGTATACATTTAATTATTTATACTTTTTATTTATGTTTATGTATAAAAGCTGCATTAAACAAGGATATTACCGATTTCCTCTTTCTTTTTATTTATGTTTATGTATAAAAGCTGCATTAAACAAGGATATTACCGATTTCCTCTTTTTCTTTTTATTTATGTTTATGTATAAAAGCTGCATTAAACAAGGATATTACCGATTTCCTCTTTCTTTTTATTTATGTTTATGTATAAAAGCTGCATTAAACAAGGATATTACCGATTTCCTCTTTCTTTTTATTTATGTTTATGTATAAAAGCTGCATTAAACAAGGATATTACCGATTTCCTCTTTCTTTTTATTTATGTTAATGTATAAAAGCTGCATTAAACAAGGTCATTACCGATTTCCTCTTTTTTATCCTTTTTTACTCCATATACTTATCAACAAATGTAAAAACTGCAAGTGAAGATAAAAACCATATTGCATAGACTAAAATAAGCGGGATAAGCTTATAAAGATGGTTATTTTATACAACTAAAAAAAAATGGGATATGGACATTTCAAGTCAAAATTACGTTTCATGATGCATATCATATTAAGTACCTACGCTCATGTCATTTTCACGAATTCAAATTCATGAAATTTTTATTTACTTACTATAAGTAATGTTTTTATTTGTAGATACCGCAAAGTACCATTTAAGGCCCTCATCAATGTCAATCAAGTCTTGTCTCTATACACATCATACACAATAAAAAAGTTGGCACAAAATACATAACATTAGTACTTTGGTTCTCATTATCATAACACCGCGACAATAAGTAACGCCATCTAGTGAAATAGTGTTAAAGTATTTGATCCTACGAACTACGACAACGCAAATGTAATAATAAATACAAGGCACATATACTTTTTAGAATTGGCAGTATCCAACACTATCTACCCTACCGGCCTACTACCCATACCTTACCCATAAAGCTATATCGACCTTATTGCTCTGAGATATCGACAGACATTATTTATCAACAGAAACACAGCGTTACGCTAGAAGTTGTCAAGAATAGTCAAAATTGCTCAGTGACGTTATTTCTGAGACTCGCAGTCTACACCTATTGCATTAACAACACCTATAAAAAATCATGCTTCTTACTGTCAAGAAGTAAGAGAAAGAATCAATCATTTTGACTTTTGGGTGATAACTGAAATTCTTTGGCAACAAACAGACAATAAAGACTCTACTTGATCTCCTCTTTAATACAAATTGTTCACCACCATGACACCTCAACATCGTCATTAAACCCTGTAATATCTCCGTGAAGTCGTAAACAAAACCAAATCGATAATAGCAAAAAACCGTAGAGTTATCGATGCTCAAACTGTTGAAGCGATCGTTAAAGTTCGTATCTCTGGCCCGAAATAAATCAACAACAATGTGTTGTGTTCAAGAAATCGAGATAAACAGCGGGATATTTTCATTGCAGTTATTTTAAGAAGTTACGTTCGCGTTACATCTAGCGTAACCGGCTTTATTATGCTAATTCGTATATTTAAAAAGTATGGCAGATACATTTCTGCTAAAGTCATCTACACTGTAGATGACTGTAGAGTTTAGATGATTTTTAAATGTTATGGAATCTAAATTCAACCCATTACTTTTTGAATTGATTTAAAGTAATTCATAATTGATTTTAGTGTCAGTATTGAAATTGATTTATGTCGTAAATTAATAAGGTAAAACCAATCATTTTTTTTTAATTCTACTGTAATAAAGCATTGAAAGTGGTTTGAATTGCATACAAAAACACCACCTCAATATCCATCGATATTGAGGTGGTGGACCGTATTTTATAGTTAATTTGGTTATATCAACAAAAAAGCTTGTTAACAAAACGCAAGAAGTATGTACTGAAGCGCGTAATATATAGACTTAATGTATTTTGCTCAATCAAGACTAACTCACTAGCGCTGCCTCTTGAATGTGCTTGTATATGAACACTCTTTTTTTAAATATCACGAATTTTTTTAAATCACCAATGTACCTTCCTTTACTATATCGCACACCTAGATCTAAAAGGAGCTAACTCAAAAAATCCCTTTTTTCAGAAAAGGCGAAAAACTAACGGTTGACTTTGTTTTATAATATGTGGTGAAAATATGTGGTGATAATATGTGGTGATATCAACTTCAATACTGACACTAAAATCAATGGTGACGTTACCATAACATTTAAACATCATCTACATTATACTCAACTCTACAGTCATCTACATTATAGATGACTTTAGAGTACGTTTTTTTATATAACTAAGATAACAAACAAGCAACCGCCTCCGCCTCCGCCGATAATAAGCCGTTATCGCCTATCAATGCCTACAAACATGCGCTACACTAGTGTCTGGAAGTTGACTCTAACTATCCCCAGAAATACTATCTTTGCTAAAAATAAAACTGTTCAATATATTTAGTGATACCATTACCATTTGTAATTACAACTTAATATCTCGGATACATACATTATCATCAATACAAATAAATAAAATTAAAGTGTGTTTGTAATGTCAAAATAATAAAAATATATCTATGCCTAAAAATCAGTTTTTGAACTTTTGTCAGTCTGTCTGTCTTTTTGTTCCGGCTAATCTCCGGAACAGGTGGACCGATTTTCACGGCAGATATCACAGGCAGATAGCTGGTGTTATAAAAAGTAACGAGTACTTTTATTTTGGAAAAAAAATAGGGTTCCGCGCAAAATTTATAAGTATGTACAAACGATCGAAGTCGTGAGGGAACTGCTAGTCATAAAATACAATCAATCTACTATTCTACTAATCTACAATTAAATTGATTTGTATTGTTGGAGGCTTTGTCCAAAGTAGTATCTTTCAGACAACCGTAGAATAGAAAGTTGCAAGCGATGAATAGAAAGATTTTTTTTTTTAAGGTATAGGGGGCAAACGAGCAAACGGGTCACCTGATGGTAAATGACTATCGCCGCCCATGGGCACATGTAACTCAAGAGTCACAAGTGTGTTGCCGCCCTTTAAGGTGGGAGTAGAAGGGGGGGAAGAGTGAGAAGAGGAGAGAGGGGGCAGAGGGGAAGAACGGAAATAAGGGAGAGGGAAGGGTTAGGGCCTCCGGTAACCTCACTCACGCGGCGAAATGCAATGCAAGCATTGCTTCACTGCCGGTTTTCTGTGAGGCCGTGGTATCGAACGGAGTCGAGCCGGCCCATTTTAGAGAGTTAGTAAGACTATACATATATAGTTGCAAATTTAAATATCCAGAACAAATGGCAGCTCCAACGCGCATAAGTACAGTGTTCTCTGATTAAATTATCAATGCCATTTTAGTTTAGACTGTTCACGTACAAAGGTTAACAGCCATAGGTGGTCTACCTATGGCTTTTAACCTTTGTACGTTACGTTGTGTACGTTATCAACCGGGCAAATTCGGAGAGATGACACAACGGCAAGCATATCCAGAAAATGCAATTAGAAGGACAGAAATTTGTATTTTTTTTTATTTACAGAATATTCTTGTATTACTTCAATTAGAAAAAATGAGTGTATAATATGATATATGGTCCCATTTTTTATGCTTTTCATAAAAATATGCTTTTCGTTTGCCGTATGCCCCCTCAAATATAAAAAAAAATACGACGTTGAACAAAATATATAGAATTTTATTTTATTTCATAAATTAGATTCTCATAGCTTGCCAGTTTGATCATGCTTACGACCCTGTCATTGTTCATAATAGCTGAGCTGCGTTGCAATTAAAGAATCGCGGGTTCAAACCCACCCAGCACACTACGGACGTGCACATACAAATCTTAAAATATTTCCTGATAAATAAGTATTCATAATAATAGAAGGTAAGGCATTGAAGATATCTACTCGAATTGGAGCCATCACATACCAGGAGCCAGGACATACTTTTCTAGTCGGACTAGAAAAGTATGTCCTAATATTTATTTATGTTTTTCTTTCCTTTTTTTATATTATAGGGGGCAAACGAGCAGACGGGTCACCTGATGGTAAGTGACTACCGCCGCCATTGGGCACCTGCAACTCAAGAGTCACAAGTGCGTTGCCAGCCTTTAAGGTGGGAGTAAGGGAAGAGGGGAAGAGGGGGAGAGGAGAGGAGAGAGGGAAGGGTTAGGGCCTCCGGTAACCTCACTCACTCGGCAAAAAGTAATGCAATCATTGCTTTACTGTCGGTTTTCTGTGAGGCCGTATTGACACTCCGGTCGAGCTGGCGGATACGTGCCGAAGCATGGCTCTCCCACGATATGTCCTAATATTTAATGAGAACTATCAGGGGGATAGGGTTTATGACGAGAGGATAACACAGCTAGTATTATCAGGAATCGATAACAGCTCACCATCATGTGATCCGCATGCTCATAGTCCACTGTAATCGTATAGAAAAAAAAAAATTTTACCTGACACATACTAATTGAGATTTACAACGTTTGTTTACATCCAAACGCATATATTCGTGCAGATTGAGAACTATTTTCTGGAACTATTCCATGTGAATCACCTGCGACCGATTTAGATCTGATGCAACACCGAACTAAATATCTACATTTCGAAAGTAACGCGACGTATCGTTTTGTAATGTGGTAAAATTAGATTGAGTGTTGAACTGTTGATGTAAATATGGGATATCGTTACGTGCGGCACACCTGACTTCTGAATAACCTGTTATTAAAAGCAGTTGTTTATTCAGACGCGTAGGCTACCTATACGTTTCATAGAAAGTTGAATACCACTCAATTAATAGTGACATATTATTTAAATACTTTAACAACTCAAATGACAATATTACATTGAAACGTGTCTGTACGACGACGACGTTTAGGAAGTGTTACGGTGCTCAGAGTCAACCAACTGCTTAACACCCACCAGATAACATAACCCCGTACCCACGAAGTGGACATTATTAGTTTATAATTATTTTATTTTTATTATAATAACTTTACACATTTAACACACGGCCGCCTGATCCCAAACTAGGCGGAGCCTGTACTATGGTAACCAGACTGCTGATAAACATACTTATATATTTCTAAATACATACATATTATAGATAAATTACACCCAGACACAGAACAAATGATCATGCTCATCACACAGTTATTTGTCCTGGGTGGGAATCGAACCCACGACCTCTGGCTCAGCAGTCATGGTCACTAACCACTTGACCAACAGGCCAGTCAAATAACATACCCTCTACTATGAACGAAACGGATTTTTTTTTTTTTGTGTCGGTCGATTTATTGTTTTACGAAACGTTGTCCGCAGACCAATACTGCACAAATATTTTTAATTATAGCCATATATAGCCATTATATCAGCCGCTTGCCATTATTCCGATATTTATGTTTTATTTATTAAAAACGCATAAGTACTTGCTAATTGAGCAAGATATCGTAGTTAATTATATACGACATGAGATTATTTTATTGTTAGAAGGAGAAAGAGTCGTCTGAATAAAGAAGTAGGCATCTGCCTACTTCTTATTATCTATACAGCCCTTCCTACAGAAGAACCAAACCTTTGAAAATCTCGCTAAAAGCCTAAGGCGCCTATTACAGGGTAGGTTTTGCTGTCAGTTTTACCACATTCAAAACGGCGATTGACGAATAACCTATCGTCTAATACAGTGATTGACGGTTGCATGATGAGATTTTAATGTCGATATTATTTCATCAATTATGACTTTTGGTAATGCATGAGCGTCTAATGGACGCCTAAGAGTTAAGACTCAATCACGAATAATTGTAATATTTTGTATTTCGAATAAATATCTAAGTTTATAAAGGTTTTTTGTAGGTTATTACTATTAATCGGCAAATAGTCTACTAGTATTTTTAATAAGGAACACATAGATACAGCTCGGAAAGAGAAATATACCAAATAGAAAATTATTTTAAAAGAACGCGAAGTTTACAGTAAAAATATTTAAATATGTAAATAAGATTTATTTTAGGTTCTCCAAACCTAACTCGCAATTAACGATTAGGACTTGTAATTAGCATTTAGAACAATAGACTCCTATAAAAAAGCTTTCATTGCTTTAATAATGCTGCAATTCTTTTGAATGATATACTCTGTGACACTAATCTATCCTTTATTTTGAGCACAGAAGATACATATATGCATTGGATGAGGCTGAAGATGATATTAAAATATACCTATTATATTATGCTGATATGTATGTCACAATCACAAACGTTAAACACTATAGAAAATTAGAAAATATGAGATGAGAATTAATTAACTATAAGAAAACTAGCATATTTTGATAAAAAAATAAACCTGTTTCTCAGGAGTAATTAAACTATTTGTATGAAGATTGTCTAGAACAATAATAACAAATAAATAAAACAATCACCTTAGCGTGTTGTTTGTTCGTTGCAGGCGCGCGCCGCTTTGCTCACAAGACTACAGATCCCATGCTCTGAAATGTGATTTAAATAGAATTTTCAGCTGCCCACACGAGCTGATTCATGAGAAGACACCTTGAACTTGAAACGAACGTTCTACATCATTCATTACTCGACGAGTATGAAAGGTTATTGAAGGAAATACCTTGTGAAGTGCACACCAGCTCTTCAATAGACATGCGACGCTCGTTAACAGCGACGTATACTATTAACTTTTATTCGTGACTAGAGTATGCACGACTATTCACCAGCAACGACTGACATTTTGTATACTTACGTTCCTAGGGTACATCTGATTGGTGTAAAAGATCAGCAAAATCCTTTTCACATTCATGAAATTACAAGCATATTTTAGGTGATAAATACACGGGCATGCTGTATTTAATCAAGTACGTATAAAAGAATAAGACTGGAATGCAAAAAATATCAGGGAGTTGTTCAAATATTATATTATTAGTTTTTAAATTGAATTGGTTATACTTAAGATATTTATACGTTTTAAGAAACACGTATAAACAGGTTTAAAAATAAGACTATTATAATAATATTGAGGAGATATAGAAACGGACACGAATGTTAGGCATGAATGATTTTATTATTATCTATCTATTATATATTTTATATATGTATACCTAGCATTTTATTTTAATATTAATTTATGTATCCGTGTATGTGGGGTACAGAGGGTTGAAATCTTGTCTAGAATTATGCTGAACCCGACCGGGTTCGAGTCCGACCAGGACCCTGCTCGATGGCTGTACGACGCACACATTAAGTTTTAAGAGAAAGTTAATGTGTAGAAAATTACGTTTGGATCACAATTTAAATATTTTCTTACCTGTCTGCGATTTTTTTCTAACCTCTTTCTCTTGTTTTTAACCGGCTTCAAAAAAGGAGGAGTATGTACTTTTTTAAGTATGTAGTGAACATACGTGATATTTACTTCTATCTAAACATTTATAGACAAAAATTATTTTTTTGTTTGAAAGGGTATGCATGCGCCCATGGTGGTCCCATTGTCCCTAAGTCCGGATGGTGGTACCTGAGGAAAAACGAGAGAAACGCTCAGAAATTGAGGACATATGTAAATGTATTTGTTGATTTTTCTGGAAATTAAGCGATACTAACGTTTAAAGTGGCACCGACTTCAAACAGTTCAGTAAGCAGCTAGTTTATAATGTTGCCTATTATATTAAGTGTCACATGTATTGTACCCTAATTCTTTTTCCAAAATAAAAGTTGCCTAAGTTACTCCTTATAACACCAGCTATCTGCCAGTGAAAGTCCCGTGAAAATCGGTCCATCCGTTCCGGAGATTAGCCGGAACGGAAAAAAATTAAAAACGATTTTTAGGCATAGGTATCGTGCAAATAACTGTATGAGCTTAAAACAACACTATTATTTTGACATTACAAACAGATACTTCAATTTTATTTATTTGTGTTGATGATGAAGATGATGATGTATTGATATAATCACTAAAAACTTATTTAATACTTAGTTCACGTCTTTACTCATGTTGTAAAATTCAGTCAGAGTGAAATGTTAATTTGGTTCAAATGTTCCTTCTATGGCATAAATAAAGAGCTTTTTTTTTTTTTCGTGTGGAAACCCCCACGGGTCATCACCTCACCATGGCTATTGGTGAAGTGATATGTCGGAATCGAACCGACTAAAACCACACGGTATTCCGTCACAAGTGAGTCTATCACAAGGGAGTAGGTTTTCTTAGAATTCTTCATGCAGTACCTACATGAAGAATTCTTTCTTTTCAAAGTACATAGATGCTCCCACTCGTAGTTAGTATTTCACATGGAGTAAAACTTACTTTTATGTGTGTAAATATATACGCATAAATATTCACTTTCGCTACGTCAGTAACGATCAAAATAAAAAATCTAATTCTGGCAAGTGACATTTTTATTTCGGTACTCCTACTTCGGGTGATTGTTATGTTATAAATAGAAGTGAGAGACACTTCTGTCGACGCTTCATGATGTTCAATCGTCTAGAAAATGGCTCATAGATTAGGTCACCGAGTTTGAAAAAATCTATCGTAACTAGCTCGCTAACGTAACTATGTGGCGTAACTAATAATTTCGGGAAAAACAACATGAAGAAAAAGCGGGAAACATATTTTTCTTTAGTTGTTCTTTAATTGTTTCTTAAGTAATAAATTAGTAGGTTGAAAGATAGCTTCAAGAAATTTGGTCTAGGTATTTTAAAATGGTCCTTTAATTCAACAAACTAATTGTATAAATACAACTGAAAAAAAAAAAAAATCATGCAAAAGTCACTTTTACTTGTTAATTGAATGAAAAAGTAAATGAAATTAGTAAGACAAACAAATTCGTACTTAATTACTTTTTATTACAATTATTAGAACAATTATATCTCCTTGGACAAAACCGTCCCATGTTTTAAAAAAACTCATATCTCATATAAAAGACGTCTTTCTAATTTCCTACTTATTCTCGTTAATGACCCGCTTTGCTAAGGAGGGAAATGAATTTAATAATATATCTGGATCACTTCATACCTATTATAAAATAAAGACCCTCACCGCGTCTGTCTGTCTGTTCGCGAAAAACTTCAAAAGTATCTAACCAATTTTTATACACTTTTCACCAATATGGATGGAGTGATTCATGAGGAAGGTATATGTTTAGGTACTTATAATTCAGCTGAAATAGGACAAATTGTTGAAGATATCGGAAAAAATCATGCTGACTGGAATCTTTACTGGCGTGCGCCGCGTAAACCTATAGATATAGGAACCTATATGAAAACAATGCGTTAAATTATGGCAATATTCCTCCTAAAACTATCTATTAACTATGATAGGAAAAAAATTTAGGCACGCATGTATGCTCTGCTACCCGTGCAAAACCGGGGGCGGGTTGCTAGTTTATAATATATTTCTTTCAGGTTCCAAAACTTGACAAGAAGTTTAACTTTTACTGGGACTTGCCGAGTAATGCCGAGTATCATGCTCGATGTTTTCTTAGGTCACTGTTGCTGATCTTGTTATAGATACAGGATTCACAGCAGATATCTGGGTGAGATTAGGGTTAGTTAGAGTTTCGCAAATAAAATTACGCTTGACTACGATAACTCCTACAAAAAGTCTTAATTATATGGTTGGAAACTTTTTGGATTTAAGAATAGATTTTCATATAAGGCGCATGGTATGAAAAAAATATGAAGAGTGAAATTTAGTGATTGGAGAGCACTGTAACGCTTTAACGCTTTGTTGTGCTTTTGTGCTTTATTCGAGTTTACTCCTTATCCTCAACGCATGTAAGTAGATATGTGTATATAATTAAGATTTGGGTAAATGTGATGTGTACACACAATATATAGGGATATTAGTGCAAAAAAAAATATTTCGGGCTCTTAAAATAATTGAGACGATAAATATCATAATTAAGCTAGAAAAGTCAAGTCACTCGTTTCTTTTTCTACAAGTTCTCCTCTTAATTGTTGTGCCTCATATTTAGGGTTTTTTGGAGGTTTCTGAAATGATGAACAACATGTGAAACAGTACGCAACACTGTTATTGATTTATAGGGAATTCCGTTTAGAACACACCATAAGTATCCAAAAAATTAAAACAATTTCATTTGTTGCCAAAAAATGTAGTCTTTAACTGCCAGCTTACATTTGCGCGCGAAAACTTACTTGCGGCTCCGATGGCATCTCTCGTGTCTGTTCGTGTCGTAGTTTCGAGATATTTTTTTGTGTAACTATGTACATAAGCCACTGTAAACTATTAAACACGTATCATGCTACTTATCATCAATATCAGGTATATATTAATAATATTCTGAGAAAAAGTCAAGTTTTGAGCAGTTCAGCATGTGATCCTTCAATATCTGCAAAAAATTATATTGTTTACATGTCAAAATATCAATTAAGTAAATGTTATAATATAGCTTCGTATCTATGATAATAAATATCTAGGATCTTTAAAAAAAAAATTGCTATATGTGGAACTAACCTTACTTATTACCTCAACTCAAACAATCACAATGGTTGAGTCACTTTGATGATTAGTGGTGGAAAAATCATGTTAATATTATCAGTAGTAGAGATATTTCAATAAAAGGCCTTGGAGAATCCAAATATCCAATCAAGCTTGAACAAAGGTACTTGTAGTTTGTTGGTCTTGTCAAAACAATACTCCAATCTGTGTTTCTCAATCCTCATAAGATTCAATTGTTGAGCTAAACTAACTTGTAAAAAAAGTCACAACTAACTATTGACAGTAACTTTTGGCAGATTACTGGAGGCTGCTTTCGTGAATACATCTTCCGTTTTAATTGGAAAATGTGTAATATGCCTAACAAAATAATGTTTACTTTCACAACTATAGTCGCAGTATTCGTATACTCTTTAATTTCCTCTTTGATTCTTTGATCGATTTCCTATGTTCGCTCCATTCCATGGTTGGTTGTAAGAGATTGCCTCAGTGCGATAAGGCCGCCAATTGTATAAGCCACCCAATATTGCTGTGCTCAGTGGCGTAGCTAGGTAACCAAAGGCCCTGGGGTAAAAAATAAACTAGGGCCCCAACTAAACTATTTAATTTCGTTTGTTTCGTATTCGTGTTCCGAATTGGACGTACTCCAGATTTGTCGTAATCTAGATTCGTCGTACTCCATATTCAAGTTATCAAGTACGCAATTTAATATAAATAGTGGTTTAGTCACAAGTCTAGTACAAACCTGATAACTTCTGGTTCTAAAAAATCTGATTTATTTATATTCCGAATGTGGGTGAAATTCAATTTATAGTTTGTAAGTCAGAGTCCGAGGGGCCCCCTGAGCTTGGGGGCCCCGGGGCACTGCCCCGTCTAGCCCTTCGGTAGCTACGTCACTGGCTGTGCTCCTACTCTTTTAAATTATTTTGGTGTACAATAAAGAGATATATTATTATAGCTTATGGAGGGTAGAGGTAAGGAGCACCATCTTGTATGATGACCAAACCGAAACAGTGTCCACATTTGTTGAAGAACCGACCAGAGTGGTGCTAGTGTGGACAAAGGGTATGATATGAACTCATATGAACTTATAGATGTTATAGACGGGTGAACTAGACTAGAGTAACTAGGACTAGTGACTAGAGTAGGTAAATGTTAAATGAGGAAAAAACATGTAGATTTACATTAATTTATATTTTTTCGTTTTAAAGTTCATTTTGATAAGCGCGCCATTACATAGTGGTAGTTTCTCCTTCCTTTTTTCTACATCTTCTAAATACGGTGTCGCCACCTAAATACACACTTTGACGGACACTTTTTTATAAACAAAGACGTTACACCTTACCTCTACCCTCCATATTATTACCAACTATTAGTAGGTATGTATTCTGTGCTATTACTTCAAATAAGTTAACTTAAGCAAATGTGACGAGTGACGCGATTGAGAAGTGCATTGATAAAGAGCAATAATTACTATATTGCTCTTAATGCATAGACATAAATTAGGAGACGTCACTCGTGTCCCTTGACGCTGATTGATACAGTTGATATATAAAAAGAGTACCGTTTATTATAGACACTACGTGATGTATTAAAATACGTTCCGTTTCACATTATTTCAATTCGTAATTATTTAAAAATAAAAACAATATTAACTACTTAAATTAAAAACGTTGCTTTTAGATTTTTATGACATTGCATTTTAATAACACAATTCTATAAATGTTTTATTTGCATCTTTCCTATTATCACCAGTTGTCATAGTTGTCATTCAATTTACATTAATGTCAATTTTGTAATGTACCTGTATTTATTTACTTCTGAATTAATTGAACTGAAATATTTATTCACATAATTCTAATTGATTAATGAAAATCATATTACCTTTAAATAAGTGTACAATACCTACACTTCTTAAAATTCATAATTTCAATATATAAATTACATGGTATTGTGATAATTATCACTTTACAACATACTCTTCCTTGAGCGATCTTATCGTGCCGCCTATGATAAAAAGTATAAAGATACAGGTGTACATACATAATAAGTGAAATAAGCCTTATCCTCATTGCACAATGCTGTTCTTCGTAGAGGGTAGTGGGTAACACGCATGATAACACTTCAATAAGCGAAAGTGTGTATGTAGCGGGAAATAGTGGCTGAAATTTAAACACTTAGTGTTCATTTTTGAGTGTTTCTAAGTGGGCAGAGGTTAGTCATCATGCGGCGTTTGATACACCACAGATGGACCAGTTTTGGCCTTCTTGTTATGGGTCTTATGGCGTTAGTACTGTTCCTGTATGGATTTTTTCCACTGAAGTACCACTCAGGAAAACTATCCCATTTGGATGATCTTCCAAACTTCATTGATGGCATCAGGTAAGCTCATTGACCATTTTGTCAATAACCTAATACTCCAAATAAGTTTATTGCATATAGTTTTAAAATATTTTGTATGATATTGATATTTACTTATTAGGAATCTAGATAATAGATGTGTAAAATATCATGAAATTTTAGTTAATTTCTTTTGTAACCCTGCTATCCTCAAGCTTAAAGGTAGCTAAATGACAAGCCACGCTCAAGCTAAAAGGGGTTAAATGACAACATACTATAAATCTTTAAACACTGTTTGTGTACTGTACTTTTAGTGTATTAGTTTGTATTCAGAACTTTTGACAGTGGCGAATTTACACATTTGCTGCCAGTAGGCTATTAAAATTTTGCCGCCCCTACCGGTCGGTCTACCTAATTCGATACCTCAGGACGAGACATAAAAAATTATGTAGGCCCCAAATTTACCGCCCCTAAAATCTGCCGCCCTAGGCTTCAGCCTACTGGTAAATCCGCCACTGACTTTTGATTACTGTGCTATACACTTTATGATTTATAATCAAATGTATTTTTTGCAATTGAATGCCATATTGTCCACTGTACAGGGAGTTATTTAATTTAGAAAGATATAATAATATTAATGGTCATTATAAAGTGTTTTCTGCTTTGAATTAAAAAGAAGGTTATGAAAGCAGCAAAATAGGCAATTTATTGGTAAATTAAATTAAATTTATTACCAATCAGTCTTTTTTCTCAGTATTGATGGTCAACAAGTATACAATTCTGGAGAGAACACGGTTGTTTTAATGGTGATTGATGGTCTACGGTATGACTTTCTCACTGAGGAGTACATGCCATATGCTGGGCAGCTGCTGAAGAACAAATCAGCATGCAACTATGTTTCTGTAGCAGAACCACCTACAGTTACCATGCCAAGAATAAAGGTAAATAAGAATTGGTTTCAGACCCTATTTATTATGAATGTCATTAAGTAATGATTCCATTAATTACACTTATACAACATTGAAAACAACCACAATTAATATTGTCAAATGATTGTGAATAAGCAACAGTGGTTTTTTGGACTACCAGTAAAGATGTTCTAGGTTCAAATCCCATCAATACTCATGTGAAGTGACTTCTAATGGAATGCAGGAGTAAACGAAAACACTTCATTCATTAATTCATAGAAGCTGCAAAAAAATACAATAGTTATTATACACTGTTAAATACTACAGAAGTAATTTTATTGTGGATTGGGTGTTTACATTTTGTCTTAAGCTAATAGTTATAATTTACATGTCGTTACCTAGCACACAGTTACACAGATATTTTTTTTAATGGTGTGGATTTCATTAGCCCTTTCGAAAACTATGCCCATTATTTGCAAATATTTCTTACAAGTCTCAATACATCAGAGAAAGAAAAGAAATATCAGGTCCTGTTATTTTTTGTTTTGAAATTTACATCAATCACAATACCAAAGAAAAAATTCTATTACTTATCTCATACATTTATTTCAGTGTCAGTTGTGTTCAGTGTTATAAAATGTCAAAGTATTTTCTGTACAGTCACCAGAGCGAAAGAAGGAAAAGGCACAGTGGAGGCGCACTATAAACTTCTGGAGGGATATCTTTGCAAGTGTCACAATTTGTATACTACACTTTAAATTATAGCATCAGCTTTGCTATGTGTGCTTTATGTTTGGTGACGGAACAAAGAAAAAACACATAAATATACATTTTTTGAACACTTATACAATTTCTGATAGATGTTATTGAGTTTTTTCTTTGGTCTTGTTTGCTTTGGCTTATACCATCACTTGTTTTTAGTCACACCTCCTGCATTTTCAATTTTAGTCAATAAAAGTAGTCATATTTTCAATAAAAAAATTCATGCTTGTTTGCTAACCTTAGTGGTATAACAAAATATAAGTGCACATAAAAAGAAAGGTGAAATCATTATTATTGTAAGATTGCATGCAAGGTGGTTGCTCTGTCTTTTTAACACTAAAACTTGTTCATAAAGTATACTTAAAATACAACAACTACTGATAGGTATACTTAAATGTTAGTAAATCTCTAATTTTATTAGTCTTAATAAAATTTAATTGCTTGCTGCATGTATGCTAGAAACCGTCTCACAACCACTGCTATAAACTATGAAAATCACTAACAGTAACTACCATGTTGTTCGAACCTCTCTCCACACTCAAGGGATTATTATTAATTTAAAATAGATTCCTACCCTTATATAACACCACTATTCGTCAATATTTATCAACCGACCAATAGTGTTGCTTTACCAGCATAACCATTTATAATAATGTCTATTAACTCATTTTTATTAAATAGTGAATGTTTTATCATCTGCTGTAGTTTGCCCCTATTTTTAATAAAATAAATAAGTTTTTGATGTGGCGACAACATGTAATGAACTGTAAACAAACATTAGATAAAACTCAACCTGTGAATAAGTTGATTATGTAACAGAATCAATTATAACAGTAGTATTACATGTATTCCTGCAGTTCTAAATCACTGCACATGGCCTCACTCATGCGCGTCGCCTTTAGAGCAATAATAACTCATATCTGCCTTGATATTATACTTTCTCTTCCCGGCAATTTCTTAACAGTTTTTTGGCTAAAATGGATAATCATATTACCCAAGTTCTTTAATTTAATTTTGTCATACAATTTAGTTAAATTTATTCATAAAAGTCGTTAATGCTTAAGTGTGTAAACTGTGTAATGCATAAATGCAAAATTACGACACATACACCAACTAGGTACTTAGCTTTCTACATAGGTAATGCAAATTTAGAGATCTGGTAAAAACTAAGATAATTCTTTGACTTCACTGTGTAATAAAAAAACGAAAAATACCAGCCAATTGTTTGTTAAATGCTTGCCGGTGCTTGTAAGTATGTTTTTCACTATACTTAAAAATTGGTTACAATAAATTTTAAAGTTTCATGTAGTTCTTAAGTGTTTAAGATGTGTGTGGATAAGGGTGTGTGTACACCATTGATTATTATTTACCCTCTATGATCTACCCAGCTTTTGTGGGAGCAGCTACGCTTTTTAGAGGACATTGATTTAAAAATATTATGTTAAATATTTGTTTGTTCTGCTGTTGTTAGAATTAATTTATTGATAAGACATACATTGGACTGATGCTTGCACTTACTCATTTTAATATGCTTTATTACCAGTAGTTTAAACTATATCTAATATTGCATGTGAAATTACTGAGCCAGCTACAAATTCCCATGATATGCAATGAATAAATCACCATAACGTGTACTGAAGCTTCATTTATGCTATCACAATTCCAGGCTATGATGACAGGCAGTGTGTCGACATTCGCCGACGTAGCACTCAACTTCGGTGCGCCCGCTGTACGTGGGGACAGCGTGTTGCGTGTTGCCAACTCTAGAGGGCGCAAGTCTATCATGTATGGAGATGATACATGGCTGAGACTGTTCCCGGGGCTTTGGACCGAGTATGACGGAACCACATCTTTTTTTGTCACCGATTATACTGAGGTTACTTTTTGAAATATTTTTACCACTCCTGTACTTGTGACCATGATAGGCTTAGGTACACATCGTTGACTTAAATTATAAAAGCCAAATAAATGCTAAGAAGCGAGAACAATAATTTAGATGACACATAACAACACCAAAAGCGTCGGTCCATCAGTCAATGCATAGTTTCAGAACGATGAGACATAGAAATTGTTTTTGCAGGGTAGCATGTAGTCTGTCTGATTACAAGCGATCGGCGAGGTTCTTATCATAATAGACCACGCGCTAAGGTCTCCGAGGTCTGATTGTTTGCCTAATTCCCTTTGAATTACAATTATTCGTTTAAGGTATGCAGATTCTAAAAATCGTTAAGAACTCGTCTCACAAATTAATGTTGTTGATAAGAGTAAAACCTAAATATAGCTCCAAAAGGCTTACAGTAAAGACTGTACAATACTGCTTCTCTCGTGTGATTTATCGATAAAAAATTCTCGAAATCTAAACATAGGGATAAAATAGTTAAATACCCAAATAGTTATACTTTTGTTGTCAATCAAAAACTTTCTCCGATTTGAAACTATGACATGTATAATTTCGGTTTATTTACAGGTAGATAACAATGTAACCAGACATCTAGACAAAGTGCTAACGCCAGATGAGAAGAAAAAGCCCACATTCGACTTTCTAGTTCTTCACTACTTGGGACTAGATCATATTGGACATCTGGAAGGCGCAAGAAGTCCCAAGATTAAGCCCAAGTTGCTGGAAATGGATGAAGTCGTCAAGAAAATCTTCACGGCTATGCAGCAATGGGTAAGAAAATAACATTATCTACATGTGCTAACTACAGAGATGGTACCTGATCTACTTTTAACAAAGTTTCATATCTAAAAGTCTCTATCGTAAATTATCACTTATTTAGACAATAGACGAATAAAGAGTAAACGATACGATAATGTCGCAAAGTAAGGATACCTTAAAGTATTTTATCGTGTACTCAGAGGATTAGGATCCTACTCACACCAGACGAATCACTGGGTTTTTAATCGACTCGATTCGTCATATTTATGCGTGCGTGCGCGGTGGGGTATCTATAGTTTAACTTCTATATAGAAATTTCGTCAGGGTTCAGGCGCACAGCGTCCGATACACGAATGGTCCGGTAAGAAAAAAAGGTCCGATTCGCATATTGTCCTATTCGCAAAACGTCCGATTCGCATACTGTCCTATTCGCAAATAGTCCGATTCGCTAAATGTCCGATTCTCAGACTGCATGCTGCAACGGCAACTGGGAATTCTAAAATTAAATTAAAATTACTTGTTATATCCAGGATCGTACCGGGGTGCTATTGGTGTGCGGGGACCACGGCATGCGTGACGCAGGCGGACATGGTGGGTCCAGCGCTAGCGAAGTGCTGGTGCCGCTGCTTGTGGCTAAGAGCGACGGCTTCACATGTCCACACCCGTCAGTATCTCATATCAATATTCACCAACTCATGTATCATTCTCAACCGAAGATCCCAAAAATAAAAAGTAAATCCAATATTTCGCAATTTTTTTAACTCCAGAAGATCTTTAAATTGCGATGTAATGTCCAAACATGAATGTTTACTCTCCTCCGTCTGCCTCGACAGGCAAGTTCGGTATATCAATCTTACTCATATACCGATACCTTCCAAGCCATAAATTAGATACTTATTACTTTAATATCCTACTTATTACTTTTAACTACAGAAAAAAAAATTAAATCAATCTAGAGAGGCATATTCAAGCGTACAAGTATTTGCACGAACAGAAAATATAATTCACGACTCCCGACGTTGCAGTCAAAATCTGGACCAGCCACCCCTCATAGATCGTCACATATAAGAAATAGGTCATCAATAACCATAAATTTAAAATACCCCCGACTCGAAAATCTCTTCAACGATTAGAAAAAAGCTGATGATCCTCGAACGGCTGCACAGATTTTCTTGAATTATATCTAAGAACGTTCTCGATCAAGTCACATTTCAAATAAAAAAACCGAACTCAAATGGGTTTATCACACACACACAGACACGTCAAACTTATAACACCTCTCTTTTTGCGTCGGGGGTTAAAAAGAGTTTAATGCACTTAACATTTTTGATTATGAATGGTTAAAATATATCTATAAACTTTAATATTCAAATATTTACTCAAAAATGTGCCAAAGCATTTTAGTGTCAATCGTCATTCAACTGTTCATCTATCATTGTTACAGACTGGGTCCCGGCCCGACCGTAGCCCAGGTGGACGTAGCTCCGTCGATAGCGTGGTTGTTGGGAGGCGCGCCCCCGGGCGACAGCGTGGGCCGCGTCCTCCCCGCGCTGCTGCCCCGGGACACGCGCCAACACCTTTACTTGTTACATGTTATGGCTGACCACAACTCTAAGCAGTCCCTTCCCACAGATACGGGTATGTATGTTGTACAGACTGGGTCCCGGCCCGACCGTAGCCCAGGTGGACGTAGCTCCGTCGATAGCGTGGTTGTTGGGAGGCGCGCCCCCGGGCGACAGCGTGGGCCGCGTCCTCCCCGCGCTGCTGCCCCGGGACACGCGCCAACACCTTTACTTGTTACATGTTATGGCTGACCACAACTCTAAGCAGTCCCTTCCCACAGATACGGGTATGTATGTTGTACAGACTGGGTCCCGGCCCGACCGTAGCCCAGGTGGACGTAGCTCCGTCGATAGCGTGGTTGTTGGGAGGCGCGCCCCCGGGCGACAGCGTGGGCCGCGTCCTCCCCGCGCTGCTGCCCCGGGACACGCGCCAACACCTTTACTTGTTACATGTTATGGCTGACCACAACTCTAAGCAGTCCCTTCCCACAGATACGGGTATGTATGTTGTACAGACTGGGTCCCGGCCCGACCGTAGCCCAGGTGGACGTAGCTCCGTCGATAGCGTGGTTGTTGGGAGGCGCGCCCCCGGGCGACAGCGTGGGCCGCGTCCTCCCCGCGCTGCTGCCCCAGGACACGCGCCAACACCTTTACTTGTTACATGTTATGGCTGACCACAACTCTAAGCAGTCCCTTCCCACAGATACGGGTATGTATGTTGTACAAACTGGGTCCCGGCCCGACCGTAGCCCAGGTGGACGTAGCTCCGTCGATAGCGTGGTTGTTGGGAGGCGCGCCCCCGGGCGACAGCGTGGGCCGCGTCCTCCCCGCGCTGCTGCCCCAGGACACGCGCTAACACCTTTACTTGTTACATGTTATGGCTGACCACAACTCTAAGCAGTCCCTTCCCACAGATACGGGTATGTATGTTGTACAGACTGGGTCCCGGCCCGACCGTAGCCCAGGTGGACGTAGCTCCGTCGATAGCGTGGTTGTTGGGAGGCGCGCCCCCGGGCGACAGCGTGGGCCGCGTCCTCCCCGCGCTGCTGCCCCAGGACACGCGCCAACACCTTTACTTGTTACATGTTATGGCTGACCACAACTCTAAGCAGTCCCTTCCCACAGATACGGGTATGTATGTTGTACAAACTGGGTCCCGGCCCGACCGTAGCCCAGGTGGACGTAGCTCCGTCGATAGCGTGGTTGTTGGGAGGCGCGCCCCCGGGCGACAGCGTGGGCCGCGTCCTCCCCGCGCTGCTGCCCCAGGACACGCGCCAACACCTTTACTTGTTACATGTTATGGCTGACCACAACTCTAAGCAGTCCCTTCCCACAGATACGGGTATGTATGTTGTACAGACTGGGTCCCGGCCCGACCGTAGCCCAGGTGGACGTAGCTCCGTAATATAATTGGTACACCGATTCATTAATGAAACTAAGAACATAGAGAATTTGAATAGCTACTGGTTTTTCATATCTAAATTTTGTCGACTACCTGACTGATTGCTTCTATAACTAGTTCAAAATATACAGAATGCATTTGAAAAGAACACTTACTTAAATCGCTGAAATGGCATGACTCTAGCATGCATTTTTTCATTCCGTTACTAAGAAAATCCATAAAAACAAACTTCGAAATTTTTTTTAAGTTAGTTTTTTATGAATTTTCTCAAAAACTGAGTGAATAGTTCCAAAATAAAAAAATACGTACGATTTAACTTTGAATCTCTTAAAATCTTTAACTTTACACCTTTCGCCTGCTTTCGTGAGAAACCGAGGTAAAAATACCTAGAAATTCAAACGGTCATAATCTGTAAACGGATAGTTTTTTTTTTCAAGAAATTTTATTGTAACTACATGCTACAGTCATGCCCTTTCAGTGATTTAAGTAAGTGCTCTATTTTCAAACACTACCTGCATATCGAAATAGCCACATTCTAAATATAGGGAAGAAATTGACTACCTTATTGGACTCGTGACTTCATTTTTTCTGTTGTTACACGGTATAAGTCGACGCTTGCGTTTGCGTGCAATTTTGAAGTCTTGAAATCGAACCCGGATAGTTTCTGTATTAAAAATTGTCAATCTGTATTAAAAATAATCAAGAATCGTGCCAGATGACAAGAAACTAAAAATATTGATGCCAAAATTTGAATGTGTAAATAGATATGTCGTTGCATGTTGAGATATTCACGATCTGACTTCCATAATTTATGTTTTGTTTACAGAATTCTACAAGCAATTCAAACGCGCCGAGAAACAGTTTGCCCACTTCCTAGCTACCGGCCAGCAAAGTGCTGCTAAGATCTCCAAAGAATTCTACGAGGAATCACTACAAAAGATGGGTGAATACCTCACGGAAACTACGGTTAATTTCGACATGTTCGCTATTGGGATTGCTATTATACTTTTGTATTTGGTATGTATTTCATACTTCGATCAAATATACCATACCAGACACTTCCCCTAAAAAAAAATATGACTTTTTTTGAGGGCCGATCAAACATCTATGATCGGAGATCTCATATAATTTATATTTTTAACCGACTTCAAAAAAGGAGGTTCTCAATTCGACTGTATGTTTTTTTTTTATGTTTGTTACCTCAGAACTTTCGACTGGGTGAACCGATTTTGATGATTCTTTTTTTATTTTAAAACTGGTGCTTCCCGTGTGGTCCCATTTAAATTTGGCCCAGTTCTGAGAATGCATCCATGAGAAAACAATATATAAATCTTTTATGGAATATTTTTTTTTGTTGAAGTCGGTTTTTTTTTTAAAGATTTATTATCAGCTAAAGTAATAACGTATTGGGTTTTTATTTTGGACGACAAATTTTATTTGATACAGATAGCTGTCTCGCGCAACTTCGTCTGCGTTTGTAAATTTTCACCGTTTTTGCAATATTTTTCATTGATGCTCCGCTCCTATTGGTCGTAGCGTGATGTGATGATAGCCACTAAAAGATTTTTTTAATTCTAACTTCTAACAAACAAACTCTTCAGCTTTATAATATTAGTATAGCTGTTTCTCTGCTTGTTTACCACCTTATTGGTATAAAAAGTAGTCGTATATTAGGTATAAAGTAATATAATTGTGACGAATAATTGGGCAACTAACACATTTCCACTGATGTGATTCCAGTACTCCATAATCAAAGGTGACCAAGGTAAATAAAGACCATGAGACCTCGGTGAGTCCAAGGGAAAATTAAATTGTGTTAAAACCCGAATTGAATTTAATTGGAAATAAATATATTGGAGGAGTCCGAAATATCATAAATCCATTTTGTATATCAGAAGCGCGTAAAAGCACAGAAATTCAGTTTTCCCTAGAGATTAAGAGAGTGTTAGATAAGAGAGGGTCTTTAATTAATTTTACAAGATCAAGAAATAAAATAATAAAGCACAAATTCGAAGAAATTAAAGTTACAAAAAGTGCTTGTTAGGCTATGTTACTTACCGCACTTGTGGTCAGATCTGTTTCCCAAGACGAAGGTAAAAATGTAAAAAAATAGTAGCACAAATTTTAAATAACAGAAATCTGTACAAAATTGTGGAATTGTTAAATCTAAATATATGTTAAGGACAGTTAAATATGACAAAAAGAGTTTCCGCCCAACGTGGGGCTCGAACCCACGACCCTGAGATTAAGAGTCTCATGCTCTACCGACTGAGCTAGCCGGGCATACGAGATTAGCTCTTATCACGTTATCTATTGGGAACTCATAAATCTAAAACATTATTATTGAAATTTTTGCTTTCCTTTTTTCTTCTTCTACTTCTTTTAGTTCAATGGCTCATTTATATGTTTGTTTTGTGCCGTTATCTCTCAGAATTAATTGTTGCTTTTTCTCCTCTTTCTAACACAAAATATTTGATAACTTTTACTTCTAATTTATTCAATTGTAATAATGAAAGGTTTATTAACTTGACTTTCGTGTTCAAACCGGGAGTATAATTTAAAATACGTTGAATATATTTTTATATGGATAGGTACCACCATATTAACAAAGAAACAAACGACCCACCTGATGGTAAACGGTCACCATAGCCTATTTACGCTTGCCACACTTTTATATACCCATTTTATGTCATCACAGATATTTAGGGTTCCTTAGTCAACAAAGAACCCTTCTATTTTCGCCATGGCCGTCCGCCCATCCCTCCGTCTGTCCGACTCCTTAGTACTAGAAAGTTGGAATTTGGCATAGTTATACAAATTAATCACGCCATAGTGGTATACTAAAATATGAAAGGTACCTACTTACTTTAAAAAGTAAGAAGCAGAATTCCATTAAAAATTACTTAGATGAAGTTGTCAACTACGGAACCCTACACTGCGTGTGGCCCGAAACGCACTTGGCCGGTTTTATTAAAGTTAATTAATATAAATATGTTTTCCCACAGATTGCCACATCACTTCTTTGCGTCACTCTGTACTCTTTACAATCGGACTGTCGACGGAGTAGCAACAGCAAAATCACACGCCACCAATATAGTTACTACGGCTCAGTCATAGCCTTCTTCGTCATTTTCTTCATATTCGAAGCTGTATTGGTCACTCTATGCTTCATAACTGAAACTAAGAGCCAAATATGTTCTTTTAGTTCCCAAGCATCTATTCCTTTCACAATAATTGCCCTCTTTTTTACTGTAACTTATTATGTTATAAAGACAGGTATTGAAAAGATTAAAGACTTAAGTCCTTTAAGTGATCTTAACGCTATAGACTATTTGTTAATTGGAGGGGACAATATTCCATAGGTTTTCGTTTTTTGGAACGAGTTTTATCGAAGAAGGAACACATGACTTGGTACTTTTTTTGGAACACACTGATGTTCTTTGTGTTAGTTAGAACTTTGGTCATAGTGATTATGTATTTGACTAAGAAGTTCACTGGGGCGACTGAGGTGCAAGATAAACCGGAATTAGAACGAAGAATGACAACGGTCGGTGTTACAATCGTGCCTAAGTGGTTGTTGCTCATTGCTTTACATAGGTGAGTTGTACAATTTTAACTATCTATTTTTTTATGGTATAGGTGGCAAACGAGCAGACAGGTTACCTGATGGTAAGTGACTACCGTCGCCCATGGGCACCTACAACTTAAAGAGTCACAAGTGCATTGCCGAATTTTAGGGGAGAGGGAAGAGTTGGGACCTCCGGTAACCTCACTCAGTCCGCGAAACACAACTAAATCGTTGCTATGAGGCCGGTTTTCTGTGAGGCATCACTCCGGTCGAGCCGTCCCATACGTGCCGAAGCATGGCTTCTCCCACTTATGATAAAATTTACTTATCAAAGATGAACCTTTCAAGTTAAATCTACTTTTGTTTCTTTGACTGGCCTGTTGGTCTAGTGGTTAGTGGATCCTGACTGCTGAGTCACTAGTCGTGGGGTTCGATTCCTACTTGGACAAATAATTGTGTGATGAGCCTCATCATTTATTCTGGTGTCTGGATGTAATTTATCTTAAATATGTATGTATTTAGTAATATATAAGTATGTTTATCAGCAGTTTGGTTACCATAGTACAGACTCAAACTAGTTTGGGATCAACCGGCCGTGTGCGAGATATGTCAAGATATAGGCCCATAGGTTTTTATACCTAACCTACTGTTTTGACCTTTAAAATTGTATAAATTTGTACATGATGCCAATTTAAGTAAAAAAATGTGTAAATTTCTTACACATTTTTTTACTTAAATAATAAAAATAATAATAATAAATCATTTATTCATTTATAGTTGGTACACATTATTACAGATCTTAGATAACAATAATTAGCTTAAACGCTAACGCTAAACTTAAAGCTTTAACGTTAAATTGGCATCATGTACAAATTTAAGTAAAAAAATCAGCATTCATTTCCAAAAATAATATTTCTTTATTAAACTTTATTTATTTAAACAAACCAGCATTCTTAGGAACGGGAAAGTTAGACACATCTATGTGATGGCATGGTTATCATTTAAATATCTTCTTCAGATAACTAGGAAAATATACATATACCAGAATATAAATCTTAATATAGAAAAGGTTTCAAAACATTTTTCCGCGAATCTGCATCTCCCAGACTCTATATTCTGAAAAGAGGTCAGAATTTATATACGAAAATGTTTTCAGATATTTGCGAACAATGAACCAAACAGGCGATCGGTGGTTGTTCCTACCGGATACTGCAGACTGGTTGAACGCACCTGAAAATGCTTTTTACCTTCAAGCTCATTTAGTTATAGGTAAGTTGATTTGATGTTGATTTATGACTTTTAAATACTGTATACTTTTAAAATCCATGTAGAACCTACCTACCTACCAGTAAAGTGAACAATAGTTTCATTGACTTAATTGATTGGCGAAATACAGTTATCAAATTTTGCGTATTATGGCATAAGTACGCATGTACCTGATGAAATAAATTATTATTTACTTAAATCGCAAAAGTATTATTATATATACGTACTAAGTTTCAGGATGCTCAAATACGATAAAGCCTTTCAAAAAGTATTTTTGAAACGTTCAGCGAAAAATTGCGTAAAGGACGTAAATTTAATGACACTAATTTCTATTAATTTTTATTTCACTTTTTCTATGATTGAAAACATCAATTTGACACGAAAAGCAATGAATAACCAATTCCTTCATGTTTTACACGAAATTTTACAGATGTTGTAGCGGCGTCATCATCGTCTTTTTACAATTGATATATTAATTAAAAGTTAATAGCATAACTAGTTAATTAAAGGACTCAGTAAAATACATAAAGTTGCCAGTGTACGTTATGATTGCTGGTATAATATGTGAAGGCGTTTATTACACATTTCAAATTGTCATGTAGGTCACTTTTTTATTAAACGGCTAGACTGCGTAAAGAGTAGACCACCTTTTTAATTCTCTGAGTTCCCTAACTTACCTGAGTTTTTATCCACATGAATATTTTAATTTTTTAATAAAACAAACGACATTAACACTTTTGTAAGTGACGCAGCACAAATCTCTCAATGTGCTCTGTGTCTGCCAATGCAAAAAGTGCATCAAAAAATATTTAAAAAAAGCTTTTACGACCAAACGTGTGTTCCAAATTTCAGCACGATAGCTTCAGTGAAAGTGGGTGAAATATTGATTGCAAAATTCCAGGACATACATACACGTGAAGTTCAATAAAAGCTTTCAAAATATTCAATTTCTTTTTTTTTTTCAGGTACTCTAAGCACTCTTGTAGCGTGTCTATACAACCTCCGTTATATGAACAACATACTCAATATACACACAGGATTGACTATAGCAGCCACAGCTTGCATATTCTGTTACCGAATCGCTTCCCAAGCTCTAGGACTCCCCATTTGAAGACATGAAAACATGGGATCCTGTTAATATTGTCAATGTATTTTGGGCTATATTAATAATACAATTTGTATTCGAATCCTTTCCTACATAGGAACATTCAAAAACTGTGGTTTTGAGCCGCTAGAAAATCACACGCCCGCTTCTAATAGGTTTGTATATAACAAACCTAAAGCCAAAACTGAAGATTATTTTTATGATCCTATTATGGAAGAACCATGGAATGTTGATGAAGTGAAACTGAATCTGGTTCGGTCCGCTTCGCATCTTATGTTGAACAATATGATGTTGATAATTATTTTATTAATGAGACCACATAATGTGATTATGGTGCCGAGTATATATGTAACGGTGTTTGCTGACGTCAAAGTGCATGGACCACAAATTGTTGGATTCGAAGTCTGGGAGGAAGACTGAAGTGGTAGATATTATCAGTAGGACTTTGGTGCACATGTGGATCGGGATATTGTTTTACTTTTATCAGGTAAGCATTATCTGTGTTCTATTTGTATTTGATACAATTATAATAAAATATTTTAGTGCAAACTGTTATACAACTGCTCTTAAATGTTCACGTAC